>OU898284.1:72726215-72874918 GCA_918026665.1 Diabrotica balteata
TAAATATCTATTCAACTCAGAACTTAAGATGGGGAAATTCCCATATATCCATCCTGTACTCCTATGATATGCAGTTGGACTTTTGAGAGAAAACAAACAACAAAATTAGCAAGTCCATAAACCAAGATAATAACCAACATTAAGATAAGATAAAAAAAATAGAAGGCAAAATAGCACAACATCTTATGGTTTTTGCCAGGTAAACAAAATTGATAAACAGATCTTAAGAACCAAACTGGTACAGAAGTGATAAGGGACCAGTTAATCTTCATCTGAAGATGAAGAATCCGAATTATCTGACAAGTTATGTGGACCTACTGTCTTATCCGTCAGTAAGTCTTTAACATGAAACCTTCCTAGTTTCCTACCAGTAGAAGAAGAAGTTTAGACATGACGACCAAACATTAAATAAGATGGAGGACACTTGGTTATTTCGTGAGAAGAGGTCCTGATCGCTTGTGCTATAGAGTGGATATGAGTATCCCAAGCTCTCTGATCAGGAAAAGAATATGACCTTAAAGCAGTCACGATTGATTTATTCACTCTTTCGGTATGATTGACTTGTGGATGATAGTTCGCATTGTACCAGATCTTCTGGACATTGTATTTAGCCATGAGATCGCGAAAAGCCTTAGCTGTGAACTGAGGTCCATTATCACATGAAACAATTTGTGGAACACCATAAATTAAGAAAACTTCATTCTCGAAGCATTTAATAATAGAAGAAGTAGTTGCCTTCGACATGGTAAGGACCCAAGGAAATTTAGTAAAATAATCAACAACTACTAAAGCATATTGGGAACCTTTATAGGACCTAGGGTACGGACCAATGAGATCTAAAGATATCAGTTGAAATGGAAAATCAATCTGTCGATAACTACCCATTAAACCTGGTTGGGGAAGATTTGTCGGTTTGCATGTAGCACAGATTTTGCATTTAGCGATATAGCTACGTACAGTTTGACGCATCTTCGGCCAGTAATAGAGTTCTGATATACGACGGAAAGTTTTGTAAAAACCAAAATGAGCTGCAGTAGGATGGTCATGAAAAGTAACCAAAACCTCTACTCTATTAGGAGTTGGAACGACTATCTTCCAATCCGACATTCCAGTAAGGGCATCCATGGAACTTAAGACATGTTTATACAAAACACCATGTTCAACTTTAAAATCAGGAAATTTACCTGGTACATTCTGTACATCATACAACATTTTTCGATACCAGTCATCTGGTTGTAAGGAAGATAAGTCTAACAAATTAATATCGAAAGTTCTAGAGAGTGCATCAGCGACTACTACACCTGAAGCTTTACGATGAACAATTTTATAATCGTATTGTGCCAATTTTAAAATCCACCTAGCCAAACGAGGAGATGGGTTCTTCATACTTTGTAACCACACCAAACTACTATGGTCAGTTATGACCGTAAACGAACGACCTTCAAGAAAATATCTAAAATGTTCGATACCCGTAATTATAGCTAACAACTCTTTTTCAGTTGTAGTATAATTTTTGTGGGCTTTATTTAATTTCTTGCTGGTGTAGGCTATAGGGTGTTCTTCTCCATCAACAATTTGATAGAGTACCCCACCAGATGCTGTGTTTGAGCAATCTGTCATCAGATAAAAAGGCTTAGTAAAATCTGGGGCTACCATAATAGGAGAATTTGTGAGAGCCTCCTTGATTTTAATGAAAGCTTCATTAGCCTCAGGAGTCCACACAATATTTTGTCCCTTTTTCCGATTTTGAAGTAAATCTGTGATAGGAGACAACAAGGGTTATTATAAATTTTTTATAATAACCCACCATTCCTAACAATCGACGGACCTGAGTGGTATTTTTAGGCACAGGAAAATCACGAATAGCTGATACCTTATCAGGATCAGTACGAAGACCCTGAGAATCTACAACATATCCTAAAAACTTATTAGACTCACGACAAAAGCTACTTTTATCTAAGTTAATAGTCAAATTTGCGTCTTTTAAACGCTGAAACAACTGCTGCAATACAGAGATATGAGTTTCGAAATCGGGAGTAATGACAAGAATGTCATCAAGATAGTATTGACAAAAAGGATCTAAAGCAGGGCCAATTACCAAATCCATCAATCGACACATAGTTTGCGGAGCAGACGCAAGACCAAAAGGCATTGTAGTAAACTGATACAATCCTTTTCCATTGACCGCAAAGGCAGTGAGCTTTTTACTTTCTTCGCTGAGAGGAATCTGTAAAAATGCTTTCTTCAAGTCAATAGATGAAATGAATTTAGCATTTTGTAACTTACTCAAGATGATATCTATACGAGGTATAGGATACGCATCTCTGTTCATGGTTATACTGTTAAGTTTACGTCCGTCAAAACAGACACGAAAAGTCCCGCCTTTCTTTTTTGTCAACCACAAAGGGCTACAGAAAGAAGAAGAACTGGGCTCAATAATACCTAACTTTAGCATTTCATCTACCTCCTTTACTAGGCTTTCATGCCAGGCTTGAGGCAAGGGATATTGGGATTGTTCGAAGGGCTTGGACGAACCCACATCAATGTGATGTTCGATGAGATGAGTTCTACCCAACTTATTATTCGACGAGATAGAAGAGAATGATTTGATAACACTATTTAACTGCTCTATTTCACGAGCATTAAGTCTACTCATATTTTTAACTGCATTCACACAAGAGATATTAAAGAAGAAACAGATAAGGAAAATTCAGGAAAATTTAACTCACTATTAAAAGTTTTCAGAAAATCCATTCCTAGAATAACTGAATTTTTAACTGAAGGGGTAACAAAGAATGTAATCATTCTTTTTCAAAAACTAACAGAAATCTCAGTAGTGAATTGACCTAAAATTGGTTGAACTTGACCATCAGCTGTAGTCACTTGCCAACTTTGATCTATTCCTATATTTACATTTGAATTCTGAAGAAATTCCAGACCTAGAGAACCTAAAATAGAGATATTGGACCCTGTGTCCAGTAAAGCTAAACAAGAATGTCCTAAGATAGAGATTTCAAGATATGGACGATTATCCTTGTTTTTTCGAACCAACAATGAGTTTTATATCTAAATCAACAAACGAAGACAAGGGATTACATGAAGAAACTACAGAAGAATTACGGCGCTCGTGCTCAACTAACGCTGTCCTCTCTTCGGTTGGTATTTGCCGTTCTGTGGTCTTTTGTCTTTCGGTAGAGGGGAGATGTTTGGCTTGTGGAAGCTTGGGCATCCAGACTCGAGAAACTGGTTCCTTGGTTTTGAGGAGTTTGGACAGTGTTTGTATTCCCTGTATTTTGACGAGGAGTAGGAGCCAGGGCCAACCCACCCCTTCTGTCGTTTCCCGAACAGAATTGGCATTCAAATTTGCGGACACCTTGACGTCCACATCCATAACAAAACCGAATTCTAGGTTCAGAACATTCGTAGTAACCATGTCCTGACTGACGACAATTCCAACAGGTAAGCTTCGAATTAAAAGAAGAGACATTATCAGACCGAGAATAATTTGGTCTACCCGAATAGGACGAATCAGGATTTCTAAAATTCTGCCGAATAGGAGCTCTAGACACGCTGTCAGAAGACCATGACAAAACTTCCTCCAGCTTCTTACATTTTTCAGTAAGATCAGCAATCGAGGGAATATCTGTAAGTGCGAGACTAGAATAGTACGATGGCAACAAATTTCTCTTGATAATCCTGACAATATGAGGTTCAGAAAGAGGAGTCTCCAGACGTTTACACATACTAACAATCTCATTAATAAAAATTGTAACTTTCTCCTGTGGAGCTTGTTTACGAGACTTGATTTCGTCAAGGAGATTATCCTCATAGTTATATGGAAGAAAATCTGATCTGAGTTTGGCAACTAACTCTTGCCAAGAAGCAAAACTACCTCGGTTATTGAGGTACCAAGTAAAAGCTGAGTCCTTAAATAAATCTGCAGCAGAAGAGTAACACTCTTCCAGGTGTTACCACGTGCTATACGCAGACATTCTACCTTCTCCAAGAAACTAACAACGTTTTCATTATCTTGACCTGAAAAATGCACACCCCATTTATGAATAGGAGCAGACTTAACAAAAGGAAACGAGTTGACTGGAACACTAGCATTATGAGGAGTTGACTGTGCCTGGGGAATCACTTTACAATCAAGTTCACCTTCCAGAATCAAAACCCTGAAATTAAGAGACCTCTTCACTTCCTCCTCTTCCTCTGTTGTAGCTTCTAACAGATGGATTCTAGCTGCAACATGACCTAACCGAGAAGTATAACGAGCATAGGCAGTATCACTAGAAGAACCAACAAAAGAATTAATTTTGACCACCAGATCTGCAAGAGTAACCTCTATTTCAGCAAACTCATCCTTAAAATTAAGATGGGAAGCTGACAGAACAGCGAAACTCCGATTGGATGAAGTTTGCTTCAATGCACCACGCAACACTACCCTTTTCCTTTCCACGGTTGTCAAAGATGGATCGTTTAAGTGACGGACTCTCAACTCATACTCTAATTCAGGAGCTAACAGATGCTCTACCTTGAACGCAGACATATTACACAACAGAAATATACGAGATAATGAGTAAAAGTAGGTAAAGTTTAACTTACTCTCTGTCCTCAAATTAATATTCTGAAGGGATACCTATACCAGTAATGTTAAATTGTTTTGGTCCAGTTATGAAATCCAATGAAATATACTGCTACAACACCCTAAGGAACCTAAAATTTCAAAAACTGTTATTTCGAGGTAGTGACTCAACTTATTGACTACTCCGGACTTGTAAGATATGTGAAATAGTTAACTTTATGTTATTTAAATTTTTAATTAATTTATTATTAATCTAAAATTGTTATTTAATCAATCAAAAACAAAGCAATTTATTCAGTCTACACAGTATATAGCAAAACAAGTCGATTTAAGATATAGATATAAGGTAATGTCCAAAAAAAAATTGAAAAACAAAACTAAACGTTAAAATGAAAATCTAAAAGCACAACCAGTGAAAACCACAACAACCCAAGATCAAAACCAAAAATTAAAGGAGATATATATATATTTTTTTTAAAGCAGAAGTGGAAAAGAAGCCACACGTTGGGCGCCAATTGAAACCTCAATACTCCGGGAGTATTGGATTTTAGGAAGTGTAAGACTTCCAAATTTCAGAAGAACTGGAAGAGAGGTGATGAAAATACTAAAAATATGGCTAAGCTCAGAGGAACAAAGTTAAATAGTCAAAGAGACACTAAATCTCAAGTGAGTGTTCGGGCTAGCTTCAATGCACTGAATTGTGGCTTTAAAGATACAAAGCAGATAGCAAGGATAATGAGCTAATGAGACAAGAAACGAAATGAGACCTAGTAACATCAAATGTGATACAACTAAAGAAGGTCACTGGGAATAAATTTATAGAAAGAGAACAATAAGAAGAGAAAAAGAAGGGCGTCAACTCAACGATAGTTGAGATTTTGAAGTAACAAATGACCGGAAACAAACGATACTAGAGATAATAACCTGAAATCCCAAATATTAAATATTAATCTTGTTTTGCTATATTATATACTGGTTAGTAGAACTGAAATAAAACTCAAAATAGTAACAATAAATATATTTATAAAAAAAATGTATATCGATATATATGTATTAACAATTTACATATAAGGCAAAACTAAATAACAGTGGTAGTGGGTGTGTAAAGATACAATAGGACCAAATAGCCCCTCAACAAGCGAACAGTCACTACCACTGGCAAATAAAGTTTAAAATATTAGTAAACAACAAGAATAGTCCATATGATAGCCAAAGTCTTAACACAAAAAGGTAGTAATTTAACTTTAAATAGTTCTACTAATATGAGATACTAATGACAATATTGTAAAGATATCAAAGGTGATAAATCTGTTACAATTCTATTAAATATATTACAAGTGAGTTGTTCCATACTCATTATATCAGATTTAAAAAAAAACCACATGAAATTTATTTCCCTCCCCAATTAAAATTTAAAAAAAATATTATATCAAAAGTGAATTCTATTAAAAATATATATATTAAATCAATTAGTGAGTTCGGTCAGACTCTGTATATCCTATTTTAAAATAAAAACCTCATAAAACATGAAAGGTATTTTCCCTCTCCCAATAATATCAAAATTATATTTTATCAAAATGTAGTCACTTGATCATATGCATATAAAAAGTTAACAAAATAGATAGTAACAAAAAAAATTACACAGTCAAACAACTTATCTTTACAGCCCTATAAGTCCATAGGAAAATTCCTCTTGGCACGGTTACATCAGTTTGTGACTGTAAGGACAAACCCAGGGGAGTCTAATGTAGTCAAACCAGGCACTGGTCTATCTGCTCCGAGAAATCGGTAACTCCATAAGCAAGTTGTTAACTATTCAATAAATTCTGTAACTATTTCTTGAGGGAATATTCTTAAGAGAATACTCTCAAGTGAAGTGACGGAATATGAAGCCGCAGCACGCCAAAAAAATCTTCCTTTTATGTGGAACTCTTATAAATATTGATTTTAAAAATTAATTATTATTATTAATATTTCTATTCTATTCTTCCCCAAATTATTTTACTGCTCCAATTCCGTCACTTTGAAGGTGAAAAAATTTCACCGGTTGACGTGGCTGCGTATGAGTTCTGACCAAAACTCACTGCCTTTCTACCGCACAAAATCTATCAATCCTTTCAAAGCGCTCCCAGCGCGTGAGTGGAGAAATTTAAAATCGATCGTAGGCGGGTTATAAGAAAATTCTTAAGGGGTTAATCAGTAGCGTAAACGCTACAACACGACAATTATGTGTCAAAAATGTGACATGAGACTATGTTTTACACCGACCAAGAATTGTTTTTTTAGTTTTCATAATTCTCCATAAATTTTTATCTTTGTTTTTTCTTGTAACTGTATAAGTATTAAAGTTCATATTTGCTTATTTCTGTAGTTTTTCTTATTTATTGTAGTCCCTAAAAAAAAGCAACGTTCTCATTATACCACTAATGGACAATGTTGCTTGAGGGCAACATTTTCAAACTCCACTTTTTCTACAAAAATTGCATATACCAACACCGCTGATACGTTAATAGTCGATTAAAAAACACTCACACGAATTTTTAGAATTTTATTTCAATGAATTTAAGGTGTGACGGTTACAGGGTTAAGACGATCCAGGTGGTTTGGTCTTTGAATGCATCAGGTAAACGATTTATTTCTAAATTTAACACCTTTTTAAATTCGTTTCAATTAATTTACGAAAAGTGTATAGGTAATTTAAATAATAATCGTTTAACAAATATAATAGAAACAGGTATACAGAATGCCAAAAACGAAGCCGGGTTTCAAAAAGGGGATAAAATACGTGTAATTGCTCGTAACGATAACTTTAAACACCCTATATCTACACCTACAGTAACGGTTTTAAATACGGAGAATTTCTTAGAGCATATCGAAAACATCTTAACATCTGACGAGACTGTTAAAGTCGAAGATACCATTTTCGATATTCAAATCTTTAAAATGCCTAGGGGCTGTGGACGACATAAAATTATAAACTTGGCCGAGGACCGTCGCACCAAGAAAAGCATTACCCAGATTAAAAATAATGATACTTTATGCGGGGCTCGAGTAATTATTACGGCTCTTACATACGTCACAACAGAGAATTTGGGGCACAAATTGATCAAACGTGATGCTCATAGCATACGTGAGGGACGAAAATTGCAGACTAATTTGGCCGAAAAACTTTGCAATCTGTTGGGTGGTAAATATGAAGATGGGTTTACTCTAGACGATTTTAGACAGGGCGAAGAACTGCTGGATGTACAGATAAAAATGATATGTGCAGAAAATTTCAATACTATAATATACGAGGGTGCTGAAAAAAGAACAAAATTATATTTGTATAAAAATGACAATCATTTTGATGTTGTAAATAATTTAAAAGGTCTTTACGGTACTAATTATTATTGTAAAAAGTGCGATACGCCATTTTCCTGTGCAAAATATAAGCATGAATGTAAGAAAGCACCCCTTTGCACGGTATGTAGACAGCCCGAACATGACTTGTCTAGGAAAAACAAAATTCTTTGTCAAGAATGTAATCGTTTTTGTTTTAACGCTGAATGTTTGACTAAGCATACAGAAAAGTGCAAAGAAGTTTTTAAATGCTCAAAGTGCAATAAATTATGAAAAAGAGAACTTCGACATGAATGCGGTTACTCAATGTGCAGAAACTGTAATCAAATCATGAATGTGTTGCTTGTGTGAGTCCATTTCAAATAGGTAAAGAAATAATAAATAAGACTTACAATCAGTTTAATTTAACTATCAGACGACCGGTTTCGCTTTCTACAATATGCATCTTCAGGTCTCGATACAAAGTTAAATAAATGCTGAAATGATAAAACCCATATTAGGGTGTTGTCTAATAAAGGTAAACAAAGTAGATGTTGGAAATTACAATAATTATGCCAATATTACATGTCTGTGGTTTTATTTCAAAAAGAGTAAGTTGAATTGAGTTGAATACATGTCTGAACCACAGACATGTAATATTGTCATAATTATTGTAATTTCCAACATCTACTTTGTTTACCTTTATTAGACAACACCCTAATATGGGTTTTATCATTTCAGCATTTGTTTAACTTTGTATCGAGACCTGAAGATGCTTTGCATATTGTAGAAAGCGAAACCGGTCGTCTGATAGTTAAATTAAACTGATTGTGAGTAAGTCTTATTTATTATTTCTTTACCTATTTGAAACTGTAATCAATTCGTAGTAATAGCTATACAGCTATACGTAGTAATAGCTGTTATAAAGGAGGATTTTGCACGATACCTTGTATTTGTAATAACAAAAGTGCAAATGTCAATAAGTGGTGCCAACACAACACTAAAACAAAAATTGTATGCAAAGAACCATGCCAATGCAACGGCCTCTCTAACGAAGCTATACCACGATGTACTTACAATGAAAAATATTTATTTTTTGATTTTGAAGCAATGCAAGACACAGGTGTACATGTACCAAATTTAGTGATAGCCCACGATTTGGCTGGTAATAAATTTGTTTTTAAAGACAACGAAGAGTTCTGTAGATGGCTAATTTCCGAGAAACACAGAGGATATACAGCAATTGCCCACAATAGTAAATCCTACGACAGCTATTTTATTTTAAAATATTGCATCGAAAACACAATAAAACCGTACACAATATACAATGGGTCAAAACTTATGTTGCTAGAAATACCGCACATTAAATTAAAGATTATTGACAGTTCAAATTTTGTAGCCGGTCCCTTGACGGAATTTCCAAAAACTTTCGGTCTAAGCGAACTGAAAAAGGGGTATTTTCCTCACTTTTTCAATACTCCTGAAAACAATGGGTACATAGGTATTTTACCAGATAAGTCTTATTACGCACCCAACACTATGAAAGAAAAGCAACGTAAAGCTTTCCTCGAATGGTATGAAGAGCATAAAAACGACGAATTTAATTTTCAAAGGGAACTACATACTCATTGCGATTCAGACGTTGATATTTTGAGAAGAGGTTGCTTGGAGTTTCGTAAGGAATTTTTAGGGATCGCTAATATCGACCCGTTCCAATATTTTACTATAGCCTCAGTATGTATGGGTGTTTATCGCTAGAAATATCTACAAACCAATACTATAGCCATAGTAAAACAAGATCTTAAAGATACATACAGTAAGGCATCCATCAAGTGGCTTAATCAGTTTTCAAACGTTCAACATGCTCTTAATGGCGGCGAAGTTACAATTTGCGGAACAAAAGTAGATGGTTATGATTCCCACACAAATACTGTATATCAGTATCACGGTTGTTTCTGGCATGGTCATCCAGAGTGTTTTGCACCCGATACAGTGAACCACGTCAACAACGATACAATGAGTGACTTGTACGAAAGAACAGTAAGACGGTCACAACAAATAAAAGAAGCAGGCTATAACGTAATAGAGATTTGGGAATGTGACTGGCTAAAATCAAAAGAATATAAACAGGTACCAGATCCGCAAATTACTGAGCCTTTAAAGCCTCGTGACGCATTCTTTGACTTTGACTAACGTTATAAAGCTGAAAGTTTCAGGTAAAAAACTGCGATATATCGATATTGTATCACTGTATCCTACCGTTCAATATTACGATCAATATCCAGTTGGACACCCTGTTAAAATACACGCACCTGAATCATATGACTCTTAATTGGTTTGGTCTAGTACACTGTCAAATTTTACCACCAAAAGACCTATATCATCCTGTAGTACCAATAAAAACTGACAAGCTACTGTTTCCGCTATGTAACTAATGTATCATTGATAGGCCTGAAGAATGCAAACATGCTGACTCTGAAAGAATATTGTCAGGTACATGGACTACGCTAGAAATTAGTAAAGCCATAGAAAAGGGTTACAAAATAATAAAAATTTACGAAGTTTGGCATTTTGAACAAACATCGACAGATTTGTTCAAGGGGTACGTTAATGATTTTATGGAGATCAAATTAGAAACAAGCCCACATACATATGCTTCAGACGAAGAGTATGCACGAGCAGTAAAAGAACAAATGGGCATACAATTAGACTTGAATAAAATAGCACCCAACCCTGGTAAAAGAGCAGTTGCAAAAATTTGTTTAAATAGCCTATGGGGCAAATTTGGCCAACGCCACAATCTAAAACACCGATCTTAAAAGATGGTACGAAATATTGATAGACGATAAAATTAATATTTCTAATGTCATTTTTGTCAACGATTATATAGCACGTCTCTTACGATTATAAAGACGTATTTGTGGAAGATCCAACATCCACTAATATATATGTTGCATTGTTTACCATATCTAACGCTCGTCTAAGACTGTACGAGATGATTGATAAGCTAGAAGAGGCGGTAGCTTATTTCGACACAGACTCCATTGTTTACATTGATGATGGCCTAAACACTGTCGAAACAGGTGAAATGTTGGGCGATTGGATTGATGAGTTGCCTGGAGATGACTACATAGTTGAATGGCTCAGTACCGGTCCTAAAAGTTACTATTTTAAATCAGCCAAGGGTAAAGAAGTAACAAAAATTAAAGGCTTTACTTTGAATCACGAAAACAGTCTAGTACTCAATACCTCAGCCATGAATGACATCATACACGATCCAACCAAAAAAATTAAGCTC
Organism: Diabrotica balteata; assembly: GCA_918026665.1. Classification (NCBI taxonomy): domain Eukaryota; kingdom Metazoa; phylum Arthropoda; class Insecta; order Coleoptera; family Chrysomelidae; genus Diabrotica; species Diabrotica balteata. The sequence goes on from OU898284.1 coordinate 72,737,420, forward strand.
ACATATGACCAGACCGGCAGGGATGTCCACACTAAAGATATTGTTACGAGAAAAAGGGTGTCAAAGACTTTTAAGATGGACTACAAAAAACGAAAAATACAACAAAGCGATGACTGATTCATTGAAACAACACCCCATGGCCTTCAAAAATTATAATAATATTACGCATTAGACATTTGTACATCATTCTGTATTAGACGCTGTTACAGGAAAGACGTGTTTTGACTCGCTCGTGTTTTTCGATAAATTTTGATTTTTTTTTTTAAATTAACAATGTCTGATCAATGGTCAATAAATATTATAAATCAGCGAGAAATAAAAAAATTCAACGCTTATCTATGCACTTTTCAAGTTAATTGTGACAACTCTAAAATAGGTGGAAATTTAGAAAAACGACAAAGACTATCTAAAAAACCATTTAGAGACCGCTCTTGAGAATATAAAAAAAAGCACGCTGCCTACACAACGGGTGACAAAATCAGAATTCCACGAGGAAACTAAGTTCCTGTAGCTGGCTGTATAATATATATCACAAAAAAATTTTGTTAAAATCCTTTATAAAAGGTATATAAAAATGCCTCAAACGGGCTATCACAAACACATTGCAAAACGTTTTCGGATTAAACAATCCATCATCAGTGCAAACGGTTGTACATGCTAGTAGCCACCAAAATATATGGGTAAAAACCCTTTAAACGTTGTAAATTTGAAGTTGTTTTACATTATTAGTATTTCTAATTTGTGATGGTTAAGTTACCGTTGGATAGGTAACATGGCGGCGTATGACTCTACATGAGTAAAAAGGACCTTTTTACGCGCTCTGTTAATTTGTAGCATGTTCGTCAGGTTAGTACGTGTTTGCAAGAGGCGCACATACGGCGCACTACGATCCACCTTCTGTCGGTTTTTCAACGAACACTTTGGTGGTTCGCATTACATATTTGGACGGGTTAGTGAAAGGTGTGTTGATTTTTGGCGCGTCTGAGTATTATAATAGTATATTATCTTAAAATATTTGGTAGTAATGGAGTGGTCAGAAGAAAATATTATCAAACTTATTGATGCTTACCGTGGGAAATCCCTATTGTGGGATCCTCAACATAAGGACCATTTTAAAAAACCACTTAAAGCCGATGCCTGCAGGGAAATAGAAGCTGAAATAAATATACATGCGGACCAATGTAAAAAAAGGTGATTTCCTTGTTGTCTTCTTACCGGCGTGAAAAATCCAAAATTAGATGTAGTAAAGGTACGGGAAAAGGTAAGTTGTATTGAATAATTAATTTGTATCTGTAGTGATTACCATTTCGGAGTTTACTAAGACATGAAATATAAAATTTAGGTTTTATTTTTACAAATTATCGTGCTTTGATGCTCTTCCACGTGTTAAAGTAAAGTTTGAGGAAATTATAAATGTTTTGTTTCTAAAAGTAATTACATATGATAAACTCGTTTATTGACAGCGGTTTATAAAATAGTTTATTTTTATAAGTTATACATAGTTTTAGTACTAATTAGTAACAATAAATTTTTCTTACAATATTTTAAATGCAGTGTATGTGTTATTATTCCAGGAACAGATGAAGTTTATGCCAGTAGGTGGTTCGCGTACGAAGATTTCAAGTTTCTAGATGACAGGGATGTGCCAAGAAAGCGACTTACGACGGTAAGAAAATACATCTATAGATAGAGTCAATTAAGCATATTTGTGTTGCCATTCTAAAACTCGTTCATTCATAAAACAGTCAGCTATTTCATTCCTTATTTTCTGACAATAATTAATTGATCTTCGGGGGATATCTTTCAATGATAGAATAGACGTCATATTATCTGTTCCCTGAATCCTCCATGGCCCCTCAGTTAAAACTCCATTCACTTCATGGTCAAATATGCCAACCGGAGTGTACACATTGAGAGGATGAGTTCTTAGATAATTATATGACAAAAGCACTGTCATCACTACCAACTCGGTTTTTTCAGGCCCTAAAAGCATTGGTTTCCTTAAAACCCTAAATAACATGTAAAATGTTAAGACTGGGAGAACGAAAAGAGATAATATAAACGGACATAAATAAAAATTTAATTACAGAAGTACTTTGTAAAAATCTAGGTTTTGCTTCGCAACTATTGGGTCCCCGCTTTCATGTTATTTACATAATGGGTATAGGTTTGTTAACTAATTGTTGCATTTTATTGGCAGGAAGTAGATAATATAATAGAAAATGTAGATGACATTGGAGCAGAAGTCAATCTTCCAACACAAAGTCAAGAAGAGACTACAGCACCATCGTCTACTAATAGACCTCGTAAGCGAGTCAAGAGAGCTGATGATCTTACTTCATCAATGATGGGCAGCGCATTCAATATTTTGAAAAATGCTGCAGAGAAGTTAGACGCTGAAACAGTAAAACCCAACGAGATTGACTCGTTTTTTACATATGTCGCTACAAAAGTAAAAAAATATTCCTGTGAAACTCAGACTTCGGTGCAGCATGCAGTGTTCGAAATATTGATGAAAGCTGATAGAGGATATTATGCTTCGGCAATGTCACATTATCAGCATTCTAATAGCTGGCAAAATCCCCTGGTAAATATACCTCCGAGTGTACCTCCTCCCGCCTCGCAATCTCAACAATGTGTCCTGCAACCTTTAGTTACAGTATCGGCTCCTATCCACTCACCATCTACTTCCCTGAGAAGTATCTCCAGTCACCCATCTCCATCTGAGTCGTTCATTTCAGAAAACGTTTCAGATTTTGTTTAAAACATCTAGTTGTTTTTGGTAGATAGATTTAACGTATCTCTAGTAACTGTTTAAATGATATTTTATATTATTCATATGTATTAAAAAAAAATAAAACAATAGTTCAAAATTAAATACTTAATTGCTGCTTATTAATATTACCTTGATATATCCTTTTAATTCATTAATAAGTGCTGTGCAAACTTGTGGTACTATATGTCCAATAGACTGCTTGACAATCCTGAACGTGTACTGAAGACTAGTATATGATTCTCCCGTGGAAAGAAATCGAATTGTCACTGCCAACCTGGAATAATAAAAATATACTCTAATTTTTTATTTTTTTAAAATTATTAAAAATTCTTAAAAAGAAAACTAGATCCAGAAATAATACACAAGTATACCTACTGAGTTTTTTCACTTTTTCGATAATACTTAGTTACTATTGTGACCGAAAATTATACAGTGACTTATACCAATCATTAAACAAATTATGGAGAACAAGTAATACTTGCCTGTCTTGAGTAGAAATTGCAGAGCGGAAGTAAGTATCTTCTTTGGAAATGTGAGGACCAATCTTCTGCAGCAGATTTTCGAAGTTGGAAGGCGACATTCGTGTAAAATTCTGATATTGGCCACTTATTTTTTGAGCCTTCAAATCCATCATAAGTTCGGAACCATTTCGTGTTTTAAACAGGTTGGTGTGCCACCGACGTCGTTGCTTCCTTTTCTTTTTGTACAAACTGGCCATTACCAAGAAAGCACCACTCATCACAGAAATAGCGTAAGTTTTATCGCTTGACAGAGACATGATTATCTACAATTACTAAATGTTCGTCAGTTTTCTTTGGATCGCGGAAGGTCCGTCAAAATGAAAAATTTCAACAAACATTGAACGCGCCACGAACGCGCGGCGCACACAAGGCGCAAGGTTCGCGGCGCGCATATGTATACGCACCTTAACACATTCTATATTGTTTAACAAAAAAAATAACGAACTCAGAATATGATTTTAAAGGCAACTGCTTATATCACAAATGTGCGTGTAACCATCGCTTATCGGCTCGTGAAAACCCTCCTGTAGTTTTGGTCTCTATCTCTGTGTTTCTTTGGTTCTGTAATTTTCGTACGATTTTTTCTTTCCCACATACGTGATTCTTGTATTGATGTCGATGTCTTTATAATTTTGTAAAGTTAAGCTCGGTACACATATGCGAGCCGAACGGTATGCATACGGTTCGCGAACACAATATTCGTTAATTTGTACGGCAGACAAAACTGCTCGCGAACTGTTCGTTCGTTGCTCGTTGCGAACCAAATTGTGGCGGTTTATTCCACGACTTCAAAAGAAGCTCGTCGTTCAGTTTGGACGGCGCTACTAAACGCAGCGAACATTTTTATTGTCTCATCAAATCGACATTGTATGAATGCGTGTTCCTTCCTAGAAAGACGTGAAAAAACAGTAAACGGATTATTGTACATATTTTTATTTTTGTTAAACAAGCAAATGATGTCTTGATTTACATTTTTGAACGTGACTTATTTATGTGTGTAGAAGAATGCTTCGTTGGTTGTAACAAATCTCCCAAATTGTTTTTTTTTGAGTCAGTTGAAGTTTTTGAAATTTTTAATTTATTCTAGCCTATACTAGGGACTCTATTACATTGTATAGTACACTATACTTTTTTGAAATAGTTTTTAAAGTAGATATAAAAAACAGTTTAAATTTAGTATATAATTTTCGGCGTGAAGTTCTACATGATGGCGCAGTGGTCCGAGAATAAATGTATTGAACTAATTGATTTATATAAGAACAAAACGATACTCTGGGATCCGAAAGACCGTGATCATTTCCGAAAAAACTTAAAAGATGATGCATGGCGCGAAATAGGTGAGACTATGGACATGCCACCAGGAGATTGTAAACGAAAAATGATAAACCTATTGGCATTCTTTAGGCGTGAAAAGAAAAAGGTCTCCACAGGGACCGGTGGAACAGGAAAGGGTGAGTTGAATAAAATAAAACATAATTCAATTATATTTCACCAATATGTGTTTATTAAAAATGAATAAAATAAATTATTTGTTTTAGGTAGAGACGAAGTATATGAAACTGGATGGTTTGCTTATGATGGCATGCGATTTCTTGAAGATCGGGATACTCCACGACAAAGAATGACAACAGTAAGTAAACTTGAATTTGTATTTTTAAGCATACCTCTGCTGCCATTCAACAGCACCCTCTTGCATGAAATAATCGGCAATTTCATCCCGTATATTCTGACAATTCTGGGCGGATCTTCTAGGAATAACTCGCAGTGGTAACATTGATGTCATATTATCTTCTTCAGTTCTCCATGACCCATTATTAATCACAGTGCCATTTACAGTTGAATCGAAGGAGCCTGGGAAAGTGTACAACTGTGGCGAATGGGTCCTCATATAATTATGTAATAAAACAACCGTCATTACTATCAACTCAGATTTCTTTGGCTCTAGTAGTAACGGTTTCCTTAGAACTCTAAAGACTGCACTTATGATACCAAAGGCATTTTCTACTACCCGACGGGCCCTGCTCAAACGGTAATTAAAAATTCTTTGAGGAGTTCCTTTTGCAAAGTCTCCAGAGTATGGCTTCATCAGATTTTCAGAAAGAGCAAAAGCACTATCACCAAGTATCATATAAGGTATTTTTAGTAAACGTCCTGGTAATTGTTCTGGCACTGGTAAATTCAAAGTCTTTTCCGTTATCATACGGTGTAGCTTTGTGGCTTGGAAAATTCCTCCGTCTGAAATACGTCCCTGACATCCCACATCAACAAACATAAACTGATAATTTGCATCTACTAGAGCAAATAAAACAATACTGAAATGGGATTTATAATTAAAAAACTCAGTACCCGAGTGTATTGGTGCTTGTAAAATTACGTGTTTTCCATCTAGGGCACCGATGGCATGAGGAAAGTTCCAAGATGTTTCAAACGTATGTGCAACTTTCTTCCAAGCTGTGGAAGTTGTGGGTAGCTAAAACAAATAATAATATTAGTAGTCCATTCACTCACGGTAAAATATTGAAAACCCTCCAAACTTTAAAGTACTGCTTGGATTGACATAAAATATTATATACACGTGGCTAACATCTCAAGGAAAAAAGTATAATGTGCCAATGTCTGCTTTTGTCCTGGGGGTGAGTATCACCCCTTCTGAGAAGTGAAAAAAATACGTTCAAAGTAAGTCCAGAAGTGGATAAATCGACTTATTTTAAGCAGATTTTGTTTTTTATAGTTTTTTCACTAAGTCAATACTTTTATCAAGTCAATATACCCCCGAAAAGGGGTGATACTCGCATCCAGTGCAAAAGCATCACTTTTTTCTTTGATATGTTAGTTACATATATACAAAATTACATTTCAATCCAGGCGGTTCTTTAAAACTGAGAGAAAAAATGTGTAAATGGATAGGTGAAAATTAAAACAATACCTAATAATTATCTGTGTTTCAGGAAGAAGAGAATCTACAAACAGAAGAACAGCGAGATGTATTAGCAGATGAAATGGATTCAGAAGAAGCAGTGCACCGAAATGAAGAGACATCAGCATCCAGTTCATCTTTAATACCTGACCCTGATTTATCAAGATCTCGTCATGCAACTGGTAATGAAGGTGCTCCAGCTGCTAAAAGACGACGCGATAATTCAAAAGCGGAAATGATGAACAGTGCCTTTTCAATGCTAAAAAATGGCTCGGAACACCTCAAAAAGGGGCCTACTGAACAGGACGAAATAGATTTATTTTTCAAATATCTTTCTGCTAAAGTACGTAAGTACTCTCTTGTAATGCAGAAGAGCGTGCAACATGCTATAATGGATGTCATCATGACAGCAGACAGAGGGTTATTTGAATTGCAGCCAACAGTCTACTCCCACTTACCTTCTTCCACACGCTTCATGCCACAATCTCCTTCTACAATACACTCTCATCACACTTCATCCACCCCTTTCATGCCACAATCTCCTACAATACACTCTCATCACACTTCATCTACACCTTTCTTGCCACAACCTCCTTCTACAATACACTCTCATCACACTTCATCCACACCTTTCATGCCACAACCTCCTTCTACAATACACTCTCATCACACTTCATCCACACCTTTCATGCCACAACCTCCTTCTACAATACACTCTCATCACACTTCATCCACACCTTTCATGCCACAACCTCCTTCTACAATACACTCTGATCACACTTCATCCAAACCTTTCATGCCACAACCTCCTTTTACAATACACTCTCATCACACTTCTTCCACACCTTTGTTACTACCATCTCCTTCTTCTACAATACACCCCCATCACACCTCATACACACGTTCGGTACTAAACCCACCACCATCTCCTTCACTCACACCTCCACAACAGAAGACACCGGCTCCTACTTTACATGCTCCATTAAATAATGATCCATCTGTACCTCATCACCTTCCTGCTGTGCATTTTCTCGCTTCTGTAGCTGCTAATACTCAGTCGTCCACTTTAAACTCACCAGCTTCATCAGAAAATTTTGAAGATTATGTTTAGTTTATGAAGTATTATGTAGATTAGCCATGATGATTGCCAACCTCCGTCGCGGAGATGGCACGTGAAGAAGAGAAGAAGATGTAGATTAGAGTATAGTATTATGAAGATTATGTTTAGTTTAGTTTAGTTTATTATGATTATTGTGGTGGTTAAATTTATGTGGTGGACTGACGAAAGCAGATAAGTCCAAATTTGACTTTTTTTTCAGGAAGTGATAAAAACTATTTTAACATTAACAGCATACGTAAATGTTGCTTTTATTAATTAACATTATGTACATTATTAGCTTTGAATGAAGATTTTGATGTAATCTGGATACTACACATTTCACAAGGTATACTATTAACAAAAACATTGAAAGGGATATGAAATTGACTTGTCTGCTTCTGTACGTTGACCACACATTTGTTTACTTATAATTTTCTGAAATAAATAATTACCTTTATGTATCCTTTTAATTAATGCACAAGTGCAGCACAAACTTCTGGTACTATATACCCTATGGCTTGCTTTGAAATTCTAAACAGATACTGCAAGCTTGTAAATGAGTCTCCAGTCGCAAGAAATCTAAGTGTTACTGCCAATCTGAAATTATAAAATGCTAGTTGTTCTTCATTCCTTCTACTATATACGACACTAATAGAATGATCGATTTTACCTGTCTTGAATGGAGATTGCAGCACGAAAATATGTATCTTTTTTTTCGATGTGTGGTCCAATCTTTTGCAGTAAATTTTCGAAATCAGAGGGTGACATTCGGGTGAAATTTTTATAGTGACCACTTATTACTTCAGACTTCATATCAAACATAAGAGCGGTACCTGAACGTTTCTTATACAACTCGCTCTGCCAACACCGTCGTTCTTTTTTCTTACTTTTATTCGATAAAGCAGCAATAAGTAAAGTTGCACTTGCCATCACCATAATTGCTGTATTTTGCTCTTGATCAGACATCCTTGCAATCCAAAAATACACAACACGCTTGCAAAGATGGTATTAACGGAAAATGAAATATTTTGTTGACTGAACATGAAGCTAGAAACGTGACGTAATCAATACCCTAATTACAAATTAAATAAATATGACGTGTGAAACAGAAACACGATAAATCAGTACCCAAATTATAAATAAAATGAATCATTTCGCACATGTGTGTTCGTTGCTGGTTTTCGCTTTCCATGGCTCGTGAGATGTTCGCGAACCGTTCGATGTAGATATATTTTCAACGAGCTGTACGCGTACCGTTCGTATACCGTTTGGCTCGCATATCTGTACGCGCCTTTAGACAGTCATTGCATTGATTCGTGTTCGGTGCTCGTCGCGTGTTCGTCGTATGCTCGTCGAGTGCTTGGACGTGACTTGTAACGTTTTTGGGCGTGACTTGCGATGTCAGAGTGCTCGTCGTGTGTTCGTCTGTGCTCGTTGCGTGTTCGTCGTGTGCTCGTCGAGTGTTCGTCACATGTTCGTCGTGTGTTCGTCACGTGTTCGTCGTGTGCTCGTCTATACGTTGTCTGTGTGCCATATAAATTAAAGTTTCGGTAGAATAACAATCACTTGTTCATAGTCGGCCGACTAGTAAACAACATATCAAACAGTAAATATATTGTCACCTAGTTGTAAAGCCTTTAGAGAAATGGAGAATACTGATAACATCTACTTTCACAAATATTGGCAAAATTCACAAGACATTGATCTAGCATATGGTGTTAAATATGATTGGAGAACTTCAAGGTGGTTACTTGGCGAAAGAGAAATAGTATTTAGGGATGGCCATATACAGATTGATGATAAAACTTTCAAGTCCACCAATGGCTTATATAATCTTATATTTTACAATAAACCTCAGAAATATACGACAAATGATTTGTTAATATATAAACAATAACTCGAGTTTAGTGGGGTACATAGAGACTGTAAAGGAAGATTACGTCACAGGGGCGACATCCACAAATTTGAGTCGATCATTAGACCCTTGTTCATTTCTAAACGTAAACGAAAAAACGTAAACGTAAACGGAAAAGACATCAAATTCTTAAAAAACTTGTACTGGAACCAAAAAGCCAGAGTTAGGATCGAAGGTTCCACATCCGCAGAAGTAGAAATTAGGAGGGGAGTTAGACAGGGATGTGTTCTGTCGCCTCTGCTGTTTAATCTTTACTCCGAGTTTCTATTTAAAGAAGCATTGGAGGATTCCAAGGATGGAGTCAAGGTGAATGGCGTAAATATCAACAGTATCAGATACGCCGATGATACAGTGTTAATTGCGGATTCCGACTCAGGTCTACAACGACTCATCGACAAGACCAACTCGACCTGTGAGCAATTTGGTATGAAAATAAACATTAAAAAAACCAAAGTGATGTCAATCCGAAAAAACCAAACGTACCTCAACCTTGCACAATAAATGGGCACATCTTAGAACAGGTCAATAGATTTAAGTACCTGGGATGTTGGATCGATAGCAGCCTAAATCCTGATCAAGAAATAAGATCGAGAATAGAACAGGCTAGAAAATCCTTCGAAAAAATAAAAAAACTGCTTTGTGATTCTCGAATAAAACTCGAAATTCGACTACGTTTATCAAAATGCTACGTCTGGTCGACTCTTCTATATGCAGTTGAAACGTGGACCCTTAAAACATCACCGTAAATAAATTGGAGACCTTTGAAATGTGGATCTACCGGAGAATACTCAAAATTTCATGGACATCGCATACCTCAAACGAAGAAGTGCTGCATAGAATAGGCAAGGAAAGAGAACTTTTTAACACAGTAAAAGTAAGAAAAACATCATACCTAGGCCACATACTGAGAAATAATAAGTACCAATATGCCCAACTTATAGTGAAAGGAAAAATCGAGGGAAAGAGAGGCCTAGGAAGGAAAAGACTATCATGGCTCAGAAACATCCGACAATGGACAGGGCTAAATTTTGAACAGCTAATAAGAACAGCTGAAGATAGAGAAGAGTTTAAAATTGTAGTAGCCAACCTCCATTGAGGAGAGGGCACTTTAAGAAGAAGAAACGAAAAAACCGACAAGCGACTAAGTTTCTTAATGCTCGAGTGAATACCACTATGTCCTCTTTATAAGGATAACATACAAGTTCATAATGATGATGATGGCTACGAGAAAGATTATGGTACAGGGGTAGACGTTGGTGAAAGCTCTAATGATGATGATGATGTTGATGTTAAAGGTTACGCATAAGTATACAACGCCATGAAACATAATGAAGGTTACGCAGCAGTAGACAACGCTCTGAAACATAACAAATTTATAGAAAAAAAATACGCAGGAAGACCTCAATTCAAAGCCCAATATCAGAAGAGGATATCGTCGTAATGGTGAAATACACTATGTATAATATAATTTACCTGTAATTCAATGATGTAATACATTATTATTTAAGGATAGTCAGTCTTTTATTTCAATTGTTCATTCTTCAGGATTCGTCTCTCGTGTTGTTTGAAACGAAATCTAAATAATACATAATGTGTACTACTTATTCGTTAAAACTGAAATATGTATATATATATATATATATATATATATATATATATATATATATATATATATATACAAACAACACAGTTTATTAGGGTTGCAGTCAGAAATATTGGCCGGGATGTTAAAAAAACACTCTTTTGACTTTTTGTCGAGCTTTCGGAATGGTTTTATTCCTTTTTCAAGACACTGTAAAAGACAATTATGTAAATATTTAAAAAATATCACAATTCTTCAGTGTAACTTACTAGTCGTTGAGATTATTTTTGAAAGCATTGAACACTCAACATTTATATTAAAATATACAACACAAAATATATCACACACATTAAAATATACAATTATGGACAAAATACATCATAAAATTTTTAAAAATATTTGTTGGAAAAATAGTAAAACTTGATTGATGGCATGTTTTACTGGTGTATATTAACTCATACAGAGAATGGAAAGAAAAAACAGTGTAATTAATATGTAATTAGGTGTAAATTGGTGTTATCTTTCTTTACAAGAAATATTAGATTCCTTTCTTAGGTGTCTATACTTTTTTTAACCTGTCTTAATGGTATGCAACATATTATACAGAGGTGTAATTTTTGTACAGGTAAATATTTATTTTATTTTCGGTGTTTTTCTAGTAAATAACAATAAATGTTACTTAATTTGTCTATATCGGACTTTTTATTGATATTGATATAGACAAATTAAGTAACATTTATTGTTATTTACTAGAAAAACACCGAAAATAAAATAAATATTTACCTGTACAAAAATTACACCTCTGTATAATATGTTGCATACCATTTAAGACAGGTTAAAAAAAGTATAGACACCTAAGAAAGGAATCTAATATTTCTTGTAAAGAAAGATAACACCAATTTACACCTAATTACATATTAATTACACTGTTTTTTCTTTCCATTCTCTGTATGAGTTAATATACACCAGTAAAACATGCCATCAATCAAGTTTTACTATTTTTCCAACAAATATTTTTAAAAATTTTATGATGTATTTTGTCCATAATTGTATATTTTAATGTGTGTGATATATTTTGTGTTGTATATTTTAATATAAATGTTGAGTGTTCAATGCTTTCAAAAATAATCTCAACGACTAGTAAGTTACACTGAAGAATTGTGATATTTTTTAAATATTTACATAATTGTCTTTTACAGTGTCTTGAAAAAGGAATAAAACCATTCCGAAAGCTCGACAAAAAGTCAAAAGAGTGTTTTTTTTTAACATCCCGGCCAATATTTCTGACTGCAACCCTAATAAACTGTGTTGTTTGTTTATATCGACAGTCAATAATATCCAGTATTTCTTATATATATATATATATATATATATATATATATATATATATATATATATATCGACGGTTGAAAGGCAAAAGTTACCAAACGCCAATTTGGGCGATATTGAGTTATATATATCATTGGAATCAGAAAATTTTTCTGCGTCGATTGGTTCTATCCTCATGTGGCTACGATGAATTTTTTGTCGCTTGGTAACTTAAAATAATCGACATTTTTAACAATTTTTCGGCGACCAAGCGACTAGAATTTTGTAAATTTAAGAACAACTTTTTGTTTTTTTCATTTGGTACCTCTTCCATTTTAATCATTTACAATTAGTAAGTTTTTATTAGATTTCATTTTAAATGTTTGGGCGCCTAGTGATTTTTTACAAACAATATCTAAAGTTTTAATTTGCTTAAGAAATTTTACTCGACCCAAAAATATTTTTGTAGCGTTATAACTGCTACATTGCCTGCTTCCTTTCTTATGTTAATATATTTCGTTAATTCTATTCTCCAATTTCCGTATCTTCTGTCATAATTCATATTCTTCTATATCCTCCATTGTATCTCTTATTTTTCTATATATTTTCTAGGATATAGATTGTATCAGAATTATGTCGTTACTTAATTAATTCATTATTCTCTTTTCATTTTTACTGGTATTTGGTATAAAAACCAGTTGGCGTCCAAATCTATCTTCTTTATATATATTATATATATATTTTAGTATCTACCTTTCCTATTTTCTTAATAATCATCATTTTTATCTTTTACTCAAGTTTCTAAAGAGTGAATTTTATTTTCATCTCTATTTCCGTTACTTTGGAACGAGAGGTCCCATCTTTATTCTTTCGACATTTCTCCTTCCCATTCGATACAAAAGTCGATATAAAGACTTCTATTTTCTAAAAATGTCGATTTTCTTCATGACTTCTCTAAGAATAGAATAACCAATTGTTGTGTCGTCTCCAGATTTGGAGGTAAGTGTATAATATATTTTATCGAGTTCCTAATTCCACCTGTTGTATAAAAATCTTTTTATAATTTTAACTTTAAAAGTTCTAAGCTCATTATATATGATTATGGTATGACATGTAAGTAGATACATATTTTGTAGATATATTTTTTTTTCTTATGTTTTTTATTTAATATAAAAAACTAGCGATAAGAAATATATAGTTTCTTTAGTATAGTATGTAAAAGTTTTACGAATATTTTTATAGTCTTAAATATAAATTTTAAATCCTTAATAATATCTTTTGATTTTAATAATAATTAACTTTTGACAAACTATCATTTCTATATAGCAATGTTTCTAAATTATCTAGCTTTTCAATAAATATATCTTGGCATTTTTTTTTATTAATATTAAAATATTTCAGTTTTAAAAAAGTAATTACCTTTTGCATTAAAGTTATATCCTTACTTTTACTTATTTGCCTGTGATAAGTACATAAATAAGAATTGTTTCTCGACTTGCTTGGGTGAATAATGATAAAATTTTGTTAAATTTGATTGGTCACCTTATTCATCCCCCAAGCAAGGTCTCTCATTTTGGTTTCACCATTTTCTAAAGCAAGGTGTGTTTTTCTTCATTTTAGTCAACCTCCGGGATACATTTCTCAGGTGCGGGTCAAATTCTATTACCATCCAGAAGACCAACCGGCCTGAGAATGGAACCATTATTCCAATAGGAGAGTTGACTCCGAGACAAGGAAATCCAAAACTAACCACATGGCTTGCTAACAACCAGAGCAGAAAAGACCAGGATAAAACTTAGGATTTGGTGACAAAAATTCTTCTTTCATATACCTAATGTAACACTGTAGCAAGAAGTCGAATAATTTTTATTTAATTTCAATACGATATTTAACATTTATTTTTCTGTTTTTTTTTTATATTATAATAAACATGTGTTAACTTAACTGTGTATTGTTTCTTCTTTTTACTTGTTTGTGTGTGTTGCTCCAGAGTAGGCCATATTCACGTCCTGAGTGAGCTAGCCAGGGAGTGTTTCGCATAACGTCTGATGTAGCAATTTTCAATTGATACATTAGGGGTTATGACGTTAAAAATTGGTCCCAACGAGAAACGATTTGTCACTCCAACGTTGTTAGTGATGTTAGTCAGGTTGTAGCAGCAAACTAGGGTTTGCGGTTATAGGTTGACAACAGCAGCTCAACGTTGGGATGTTACAAATTGAGCCTCGAAGGGTTACAAATTGGCACCCAATGAATATTTGTTGGCACGTCATAGATTGACGTCCAAGGAATGTTCGTTTTATCACTTATTACTTTTTTTCGCACACTAATTGAATAACATTTTTTATTTAGTTAATTATATCGAGATGTAACTTTCTTAAACAAGATGAATAGATCTTTCTTTCTACCGAAAATAGGTCGAAGTTGTCGCATGGTAATATTTTACCTGCCGTTTTTTTATGTTTTTTTTTGCTTAGATGTAATAACATTTCTTAAAAGGGAAATTTTACAAGAATATTTATCATTATTTCACGTAACCTGTTTCGCTGCGCCGTTTAGACGGGCTCCAAACCATAGTTTGATTTATAGATAACAGAATACCCATCAGTGTGCTTCGAATTGTGCAACAGTTAAAATCGATATTTTTTACGATTGGGTATTACTAAATCTTAGAACTTTGGAATAAAGAAATTAATAAGCAATTATATTTTGGAATCAACAGTGTTGTTTTCTTCATATTTATAATGGAGAGTAAAAAACGGACACATAATATCCTAAACCTAGCTTTGGCAAGCGCAGGGACATCTACCAAAGGTTTACCTTCGGTAAGTACATGTGTTTATTATATTTTAGTGTTTCTAATACTATATTAGTGTTTGGTGTTACTAACTTCTTCTTTAAGTGCCATATCCTAATCTGAGGTTGGATATCATCATCGCTATCTTTACTATATCGACCGCTGCTCTGAAGAGTTATATAGAACTGCATTTAAACCAGTCACTTAAATTCTTCAACCATGCCACTCTCCTTCTTCTTATACTCATTCCGCCTCTTATGTTTCCCTGTATTTCAGTCTTAGTATTTCATATCACTTTCTCCTGATATTGTGTGCCATAGATATTGTAACTTTCTTATTTTTATTGTGTTTATTATTTCGCATTCTTTTTTCTATGTCCATGCTAATCTAAGCATCCTTCGGTAACACGACATTTCAGATGACTCTAGCTTATTTATGTGTTCTTGGTTTAATGTCCAGCTTTCAAGTCTATATTGCAGTATCGAAAACACGTAGCATCTCAAAGCTCTTAGTCCCAGTTCTAAGCTAAGGTCTTTGTTGCAGAAAACTGTTTTAATTTTTACAAATGCATTTCTTGCTATGTCTATCCTGCTCCTTATTTCTTTTGTTTGATCATTTTTTTCCGAAATACAGGTACCTAAGTATTTGTGTTTATCAACCCTTTCTATCAGTATATTTTCCAAATGTATGCTCGGTTGTATGTTTGTTTTCTTAGTTATTATCATGTATTTGATCTTTTTTATTGGTTACTAACTACATACAGGGTGTTTCATTGGGAAAATAACATACGTTAACTGTAGAAAGATGCGGTCTCAAAAATACCATGCTTAATGGGTCTGACTTCATTACTGACATAACAAAGATACTGAGTGTTTTATCTATCTTGCCATTTTCTTGTTTGGTCCATAACTTCTTAATCACACTGTATATTTATTTTATATTTGGCACGCAAATATTCTTTAATGAGTACAATCAATTAACTTATTTACAATTGTAAAAAATCCAGGTCCGGATTAAAAAATATTGAAAAAATGTTTCGATCCAAAAACAACACCCTGTACATTAAATTAAATATACACTGTGGTTAAAAAGTCATGAACCAAACAAGAAAATGACAAAATAGATAAAACAATCGGTATCTTTGTTATTAATGAAGTCAGACCAATTAAGTATGGTATTTTTGAGACCGCCTAAGTGTCCTTTTTCTTCAGTTAACGTAATGTTACTTTCCCAAAGAAACACCCTGCATAACTAATTACGATTTTATTTTCAGAGTGAGACCGTATCTGACGATAATCTTTCAATGACGTTAACTGGGAGTCCTACAGCTGACGATAAAATCGATATCATTGGTCCAATAACTGAAAATTTTTTGATAGATGAGGTATTCGCTGGACCATCTGGGCCTGTTCTAGAACTTGTAACTGAAAATCAACACGAAGATCAGAAGGGAGCTCCACCAGATGATTATTCGCTAGTTCAAATTGGAATTCCAGAAAATGAGCCAACAGACAATAACCCTAAAGGTATATTAGATATGTCAGAAATGAATACTTTTCCTAATGCTCAAATAAGTGCTGAATCTACTAACTCTACAACAATGGGAGATTTTCAGGCTGGTGGATCTGAGTGTATTAAGTCTAAAACCGGTCGTAAACGTAAGTTCAAATCTGATAAAATGTATATTGATTATCTATCGGATGACGATTTTTCTACATTTGTTGATTGTGGTAAAAGTTCAAATTCAGAAGAATGGTCAGGAGTCACATTTTCTTCTGATGATGAGGTATCGCCAAATACACGAAAAACAAAGAAAACTAAGTCTAAATGTAAACCAAAAGTGTGCAACAATAGTTTTACTGACATTCATGAAGATACGGTAGCAGAAAAGGGTTTCAGAATGAAGAAAAAAAATTCGAGAAAAGAGCTTTCACAGAAAAGAGCATCCGGACAACAATATGAACGAAAAGATGGCAAGATTATTGAACCCAAATCTGTTCAACCAAACCCTTGCATTGGGAAAAGATGCGGAAACAACTGTGAAAATATAGATACTGAAAAAAGACAAAAAGTATTTGATCATTTTTGGGGACTCTGTGCTAATCGTCGAAGAGATTGGTTAGTTAGCGTAAGTCAAAAAAAAGATATTAAACGTAAACGGACCGATACTGTTAAACGAGAAGCAACCTATAAGTATCATATAAATGAAGGAGAAGGAAGAAGAGTTGTTTGCTTGCAATTCTTATCGGCCACGCTAAACATATCGTCAAAATCTATTTACCACACTGTTAAGAACTCTAATTGGGGTTGCGCAAAAAAGGATTTACGTGGAAAACACCTACCTCCGAATAAAACGAAACCAGCTACCATACAATCAGTGTACAACTTCATCAAAAGTTTACCAGCAGTACCATCTCATTATTGTCGACACGATTCTACAAGAGTGTATTTATCACACGAACATAAAAATATTACTAATCTCTACCGAACATACAAAAAACAATCAGAAGAAAATGGTACCGATTTTGTAAGTGAGAGGGTATATCGTAGAATATTTACTGAGGAGTTTAATATAGGATTCCATATTCCCAAAAAAGATAAATGTTTAAAGTGCTTAAAATTCGAACAGGAAAATATTTCAGACCCAATAAAGGCAAAAGAAAAATCTGACCATGAAGTTGAGAAAAATGAGAGTTACAACCGCTTTTCTACACACAAAAACATACACAAAACAGACCCTAATACACTTTGTGTGAGTTTTGATTTGGAGAAAGTCTTAAACACTCCACATGGTGATTCAATGCTCTTATATTATTCACGAAAATTGGCAGTGTATAATATATGCTATTATGAAAACGGAACGCGAGAAGTTTTTTGTTATTACTGGGATGAAAGTCACGGCAAAAGGGGTGCGAACGAGATATCCACCATTCTCAATAGGTACATTATGAAGGTTGACCAAAGGGGTAACATCAAAAATTTACTTCTTTATTGCGATTGTTGCCCTGGACAAAATCGGAATCGGGTGGTTTTGACAATGTTACACTCCACTTTGCAACAGTGTAAAAATTTAGAAATAATTCAGATCAATTACTTACTTACAGGCCACACGTATATGCCAGTAGACAGTGTACATGCTGTCATTGAAGCAAACCTAAAGAATACTATTATTTACACACCATCTCAATGGTATACAGTGTTCAGCACAGCACGAAAGGATCCCTTTCCTTATAACGTTGAAAAACTCACTTTTGAAGATTTTTATAAGTGGGATTCTATGTCTGACAAGTACTTTAAAGGTAATCTCACTGGGAAAATCAGTAAAATAAGAATAGTAACTTTAAAAAAAGCGATCCCTTGAATGTTACAGTAAAATATTCAATGAATAAATCTGCTCAATCGAGTAAGGTTGAATTACAATCGAGGACCAAAGTACCTCTAATGGCATGCTATCAATCACGGCTACCGATAACAAAGGCCAAATATAACGATCTCATTAAACTTTGTAAAGAAAAAGTGATTCCCGGGCATTTCCAGAACGAATTCACTGATCTACCTTATTCCGAAAATATAAAAGATACTTTACCAGAATCAGATATCGAAGACGTTGAACCTGATGATGCTCAAAACTTATTGTAACTTTTTAAAAAATTCAAGAATGTTCTGATTGTTTTTTAAAGTATGATTTGAAAATAGATATGATGTTTAAATGTGTCTTTCATACGTAGTTCTAATGTTACTAATTAAAAACCTTATTAGATACTATTCTTTATCCACGGTTAATTTTGATCATTTATAGAATCTAAGATACCACTGAAAATTGTGACTTCAAACTTAAAAATAATTGTAATATCCATTTTTTATTTGTATTTTTACATTAGATTTATCTTTTTAATTGCTGGGTACAATATATATTTCAATAAACTACTAAAACAATAAATTATTTATTTTATTTACTTCCTTCTTAACCTCTTATAGACCAGCTTCCTACTTATAGAACTCTGAAAATTTTATTGTTTAAATTTAAAGAAAAAGTTTACCCTGTATATTTTTGGCTTTGTCTATAAATAGCTTCAAATTATAGATTTTGTTTGATTATAAAATCCATTCAATAAAAACATTCCACAAATTTGCTGACGTTATCTTCAGTTTCACATACTAATTAATAAATTTCGTTCTCACAGTTTTTTATCTTTCAATGGGTTATATGTCGAGTAAGGATTATTAAAACCAGAAGTCATAAATAAATCTGGGAAATACACACTGCTGAATCGTCACCTAAAAGTATCATTTTACTGTTGTATAAATAGGTCAATGGTATTTACTTAATATCTTAACATTTGCAAAGTGGTAAGTATGCCTAGAAATCAGTAATATTTCGAATGAGAAATTTATTATACATGCATGTCGTATAGATAAAGACGACGCGATTCAAAGTAAGATCTGTTAGTAATATAATAGTTACTTGTATATTATACTTTTTAGTTTTCTAGTTGAACCATTTTACTCGTTACAAAACATGAATGATTTTCGGATAGGTCTTATTTCCGAAAATACATTCAAACGTGTATCAAGTTTAGTCAATTTTACTAGGTTCCGATAATAAAAATTAGTCACCTTCAGTATTTTTTTCCAGTTGAAGGTACAAAAATATAGTCGGTTGGTAACTTTTTACTGGTTGCGATTTAGCAGAAAATATTACTAACCGACACTATTTCATAAACTATTAAAAAAATAGATAGTCTACAAAGGGCAGTTTATAAAGTATCTAAACTGCATTTAAAGTTCGTTGGAATTATGCAAATATAACCACTAAATCAGGTTTTATGAATTTTTTTCAAAATTTTCAAACTTTAAACCGCTCTACTGTAAAGTTAGCCAAATGTCGCTTGGTCATTTTTGCCTTTCAGCCGTCGATATATATATATATATATATATATATATATATATTATATATATATATATTATATATATATATATATATATATAATTAACTTGTTTGAATTTTTGGTACTACAAAAGGATTTTTATGAAAAAGGAAAGTTGTGGTGAGACAACTAACATTTATTCATCTATATACGTAAAATACTCATTCATTCACTAAGTTCGTCAAAATACGGTACTTTCCCCAAAAAGGTCTTCAGGATTATTTTCGTTATCACTGTCTGGAAGAAACTGCGTACCTATTGCCACCGTGTGCACCAACCCTCCACACGTAAATTTATAAATTTTAGGCATGGCTTGGTAACCACACCTGGGGTGAATCGATGGTATGTTAGGACTAAATACACCTTCTTCAATATATTTGGTAAATAATATGTTACATATCTGACAGAACAATGTCACCTCAATATTAATTGAACACTTGGGGTCGCATTTACACATAATTGGCTTACGATTGTGAAACATCTTATGATTTACTAATTATCTCAATCACTATACTTAAAATAATATGCTTTTTATATGCTGTTGTCAACTTGTATCAATGTAGTAATAGAAATATATTTTTTTTGTACGAATCTTCTCGTTAGATGGCACATTTTATCTAGGAATTTATATTCACGTGCATCCTGTACGAAAAAACAATTTGACCCATTAAATAAACAGATATCTATACAAACGCGTGTTATAATAATGAATACTGCTTTATGCCAACTTTCAGGATTGAGTAATGTTCGTCGATCGTAAAATAGGCCAGTAGACAAAACTTTTTATTGTTAAGTATGTCTTATGTTGGTAGTATTTCATATTTGTATTTTACTTTTTTTTTGGTTTTTTCGTATTTATTAACCCTTTAACGGTCACACAAAATTTGTTAACATTTCCGTAAACGCTTTCTGGCTAAATATGTAACCACATACTTTACAGATGACAATGTCTGTATTCCTTATGTCAAATGAATTTTATCGCGGCAATCGGATGTTGTAAACGATCTGTATCCAAATATATGAGTGCTTAGTCAATACATATGACATCAGAGCTTACAACCGACAAAGTGTAATAAGAGACCACATATTTAACCACTTCAAGACAGTTGCTCATTTAGCGTCAGTATTTCGGTACAAAGTATATTTTTCTAAGATTTTGTGTTTATTTTCGTGAATAAATTGGAAAAATTGTTAAATTTTGGTTTGGTTACGAATTCTGCTTAACCCGTAACCACAGACGCGGAGTCAATTTGACTCATTGCAAGTACGTAGTGATGAGTTTCGAGATTTCCCCCCACTCTATATGGCCAGGCGTAGATGTACCTTTTCAACGATCAGTATTCAACGGTTAGTGAGACGGCTGTGTCGTTTGTATATGTTATTTGCATTTTATTACGACTTCAGTTTTCGACGGAGTCAAAAAGACTACAGGTCTGTGATAACGTTATATTTCTTGTTTCCATATTTTATAAATCTGCTCGGTTTATTTTAGGTTTTAGTAATGGATTTCGAAAGTAAAGGTGGTCCATCAAAAAGAATCAGATATGGCGATGCAAACTATGAAGAAACTTTGCTGAAATGGGCGGATGAGGTCGATGAAAACGAGAGCGATGCTGATTCAGATTCCGAATTTATTTATAGCGGTCATGAAAGCGATTCGGAGCAAGAAATGGAGGATAATTGTGAAAGACTTTCTAGTGAAGATGAAGGCGTAATAGAAAAAGGTGAGCCATCGCATGAAGTTTCTGTGGAAAACTATTTTTACGGAAAAAAACCGTTTCAAATGGTCCAAGATATCCCCGTATTCTAAAAATACACGCACTTTGCAACATAATATTGTAATTAAGTGTCCGGGTATAAAAATTACAAAAATTCATAAAGCTGATCCAGAAGAAATTTGGAATGTGTTTTTTGATAACCGCATTATTCACATTATTCTTGAATACTCAAATTTACGCCTGGCAAAATTGAGGGAGAAATATCAAAACAAAAATTCAAGTGATATTCGGGATTTAGATATTGTTGAGCTGAAGGCTTTTATTGGAATGCTTTTGCTTACAGCTATCTTCAAATCTAATCACGAAGATATTCGTTCAATTTTTGCTACTGATGGATCGGGCAGAGATATATTTAGATGTGTGATGAACTCGAATCGTTTTGCTGTCATACTCTCATGCTTACGATTCGATGACCCAGAAACTAGACTCGCACGAAAAAAGGATGATCCTTTAGCTCCAATATCCGAGATATTCAACGCTTTCGTTAAGAATTCCCAAAGCGCTTACACTCTAGGTACAAACACATGTATTGATGAAATGTTAATTTCATTCCGAGGACGGTCAAGGTTTAAGATGTACATGCCAGCAAAGCCTTGTAAATATGGGTTGAAAATGATGGCGTTGACAGATGCTAGAACTGGATATTTATATAATGCATATATATATTGTGGTAAAGATTCAGATGGGTTCGATTTGCCAGAAAATGAAAAAAAATATTCTAAGCCTACGCAAGCCGTTCTCAAACTTGCTAAGCCAATTTTCGGCACGCACAGGAACATAACCGCTGATAATTGGTTTAGTTCCATAGAGTTAGTGAATTTATTAAAATCAAAAGGTCTAACATATGTTGGAACATTGAAAAAAAATAAGCGTGAAATTCCAGTTAGCTTTTTACCAAAAAAAGAAAGATCTGCAGGTTCTAATTTGTACGGTTTTACCAGTGACATTACCCTACTTTCTCACGTTCCAAAGAAGCACAAGGCCGTTTTGTTAGTCTCATCAATGCACCATGATGAAGGAAACATAGGAGAATCGGGCAAACCGGAAATAATCGACTTCTACAATCTAACAAAAGGGGGAGTGGATAGCTTGGATGAAAAGTGTAGTGTCTATTCAACGGGTCGAAGAACGAGGCGTTGGCCAATGGCAATTTTTTATAGAATGCTGGATATTTCGACTGTTAATTCTTTTTTGGTTCATCAGTCGTGCCGAGACAATGTGGAGCTGAAACGTTTCGAATTCAATAAACAACTTGCAATGCAGCTAGTAGAACCAGAAATGAGACGTCGTTTTCAAAATATGCACATCAGTCGGGAAGTCAGAATGTGTATTGGTCGTGTTTTAAAAATAGAAATAGAATGCTCTAGTGCTAACCAGGAAGAAAAATTTGAAGTCAGAAAATACTGCAAGCGTTGCCCAGCTAAAAGAAGACGAAAAACAGCACATTTTTGCATAATTTGTAAAATTCCAATATGTATGGATTGTACCAAAAGGGTTTGTGTGGAGTGTGCACAATGAAAATATACGTTGGGAAAACTTACTGCACGTTTCCATAATATTATTTTTATGTTAATTTCTAATTAATGTAATTGTTATGTTGTATGTTTTTAACAAATTTTGAATAAAAACTGCTTAGCAAGTTTTTTTTTTTTAGTTAAAAATATTGCGAAAAATAATGTATCAAAATTTTTCAAAAAATGTATGCATTACATTTATTTCTCTACAACTTGATTGCGTTTCATTAAAATACATCCATAATTATATTAAACAGTAATACTTATACCCTACTTAAGCAATATAAGGTAGAGGTAAGCTTAGTTTTCCCCATAAATTTTTTTCAGTTATTTAAATATAGGAGTCATTTTGACTCAACGTCTGTGGTAATGTTCAGTTAGTTGGACGTCTGTGGTTACGGGTTAATAATAAGGTATGTACTTTTAATAAAGTTTTATTATTTTTATTTATTTGATCCTGAAAGAGAAATTTCACAAAACAGCAAAAAAAATAACCCTCAAATTTAAAACATGGTGTAACACCTTTTCCCAAAGTTTTTTGTTAATTCTATTTTCATAAATTGTTTTTCAAAATTGTAGACTATAATAATCTTTGTTAAAAAACTTTAAAAAAATATTTTTAAGGTAACTTTCGCCTATTTGAAAATTAAAATTTTTAGTGATAAAATCATATCACAAAATATTTGTTTTTCAGCTGTTTTAACAATGAAACCTAAATACACATATGACGAATTACAAAAATTGGATGATGATGATGTGAATGAACTTTTTGGAGAAATTCTCGACGATCAGGCAGTTTATTCAGATATAGGAGGGGATAGTGATGCTGAAGATGAACAAGTACAAGTACACCACTTAGCTCCCGTAGTTTCTGTGGTTCTATAACTAGTAGAGGTAAAGAAACTACAAGCGTAGCTCCAAATATTAGTAATTATGACTATGATGACAGTATAGCTGATCCAAATATTCTATCCGAAAATATAACAAAAAAACGATATGTACACGCCAATTTTGAAAATGATGATATAAGTAGTTCTTCTTCAGAGGAAAGTGACGATTTTGGTTTCACCAAAAATAGCCAAAACCCTATGCTAATGTCTACACTTTATTTTGACAGACCTTTTGGAACTAGAGTTGAGGTAGACGTATCTTCACCCATGAAAATATTTTTAAATCTCTTAGGTCCAATGTTTGCAGTAATTGTACATCAGTCAAATATATACGCTGCACAGAATGGTGTTCAACTTTTTTTGCATGAAGAAGAATTACAAGCATTTCTCGGAATTCTGATATTGATGGGAATTCAGATTTTACCATCAATTCGTTTATACTGGTCAACAGATAAAAATTTTTTTGTTTCGAGGATTGCAAATGTGATGACTCTCAAAAGATTTTTACAAATTTTAAGATATTTGCTTCTTAATGATAACGCCAAAATGCCAAAAATGGGCGAGGAACATTTTGATAAATTATATAAGGTTAGACCTCTGATAGATGCGTTAAACAAAAGTTACCATGATGCTTTTCCCCAGTCAAAATTTGTCAATAGATGAAAGCATGATTGGTTTCAAGGGCAGAAGCTGTTTGAAACAGTACATGCCTTTGAAACCAATCAAACGAGGTTTCAAAGTTTGGGCCATTAACTGTGCTGCTAACTGCTTTTTGTTGGGATTAAAATCTATCAGGAAAAAAGTAACAAAAGTAGTGAAGTAACTTTGGGAGAAAGCGTTGTCTTAAGCCTTTCTCGGGGGTTTCAGGGGTTTGGGTATTGTTTATTTTTTGATAGATTTTTTACCACTCTTCCATTGCTAAAGATATTATCAGTGTAACTTTTTGGTTGTGGTACCATGCAGTCAAATAGAAAATATTTTCCAAAAGATGTTTTAGTTGAGGACAAAAGAATGAAACTAGGTGAGCATGATTCTGTTATGTCGGGAGATATATCTGTTTCAAAATGGAAGGATAGAGGTAAGAAAGCGGTGATTGTGGCATCAAATATGCACAATAGTAGTGATACTGCATATGTTGAACGCACAAATAAAATGGGAGAAAAGGACAATATTATATGTCCTAAAAGTATATCTGATTATAATAAATTTATGGGTGGTGTCGATTTATTTGACCAACTTGTCGGCACTTACTCAATCTCGTGGAAGTCACGTAGATGGTGGCTCAAGATTTTTTACTATCTTATAGATAGCACTATAGTAAATTCATACATTTTATATAAAACAACAGTAAACATTTCACAAAGTTCAGATAAACCACTAACTCATCTCTTGTTTCGCAGTCAGTTTGTTAACCAATTAATTGGTGGTTTTAATTCTAAAAAAAGAAGAGGACGCACACCACATAATAATATAGTAATAACGAAGGCAACTAAAGTGAGTGGGAGAGTGGTAAAAGGCGGATTAAATATATCAAATGTTGATATTCACCTTCCTATCAAAGGATCATGCAGGAGATGCGCCTACTGCAGCACAAAAAATAAAGTTAAGCGTTCAAGAATTAAATGCAATTCTTGCAAAGTTTCTCTTTGTTTGGAGTGTTTTAGTCCTTTTCATTTACCAAAATAATCTTATTTTTAATAATAAATTTCCTAAGAATATTAAAAATTTTCGTTTTTTAACAGAAGTTTGTCCGTGTTTAACAGTGTTTTAGTTAATTTGATTCTTTCTGTGTGTTGTTTGTTTGTTTTTTTTTTAATAAATTTCTTAAAAAAGTATCAAAAATTGTGTTTTTTAGCAACCAAAAAATTGTCTACACATATTTGACCACCTAACAATTGGATTCTAATATGCCCTTAAACGGTTAGTGGGCACATATTTAACCACCAGTAATAAGCTATTTACGACACTATAATGCACATATAAAGTTAATTAAAACGTAATTATTTGAATACATAGTGATTTACATAGTTAGGTCCATTAATTTTCATAAAATAAATTGGACCATTCAGGTACTTTTCTGGTGGCTACATATTTAGCCATAAAGCGTTAAAGGGTTAAGGGAAACTAATATTTTTGATTTTTTTAAAAGCAATATCACAATGGTTATTAACTTAGTGCAAGTTGTTTTTAAACATAAAACGGCTGTGTACTAACATCTCTTGACACATATTAATCCACATAATAATACACACAATAACTGGTCTACAGGGACTTTTAGATCGTGTGGTGTTATTCCTTAAATATTAGAATTCACATATATAAAATAATATTATAATTCATACTCGTGTAACATTTTGTTTATGTAAACATTTGGTAATTTGAATCGAGGACATTCATATATAACATACTCTAATTAGAACGGCCAGTCAGCACTCTCGTAAAATTGCACGACTTACTTGTGGTGTAGGTCAGGGAATACATTTGACACGAATAGTACCAAGAGCGCTGAGCCAGCAAGGCCGAGACTATTAAAAGCAACACCAATCATGTTCGGAGATTTTAATTAATGTAACGTCAAGATGGCAAGTTAATGCATCATACATAGTCAACGTCAACTAAGTACTAGTCTAGTTAGGATAATTAATATTGAAAGTGTGTACAGTAGTGTTTAAATAAATGGTCACCTAAGACAACAAGTTATTTACTACCTACAACATTATTTATTACATGGCGATCCTGAAGTGGTAGAAACCAGGAATCTTCATCCAGAGGAGCTTAAAATTGAAGAAAATGACACTGGAAGTTTAAATGGATTTACAATGGATTTAAATTTACATACTAGATGTTATATGGTTATATGTTATATGGGAAAATGCATCAACAGATAAGAAAATTCCGGACCAGACCCGCCGAGAGCCCCGCGACAACATTCCAGCTCAGGACAAGGGAAATAAATGAAAAAATGGATAAATGGAGAATGGACAAAGGTGAATGGATACGGACCATAACGTGAAATGTATTGTGTGAGTAAATTTATTTTTTATCCCTTACATAAATACAGTCTAACAGATAGAAATTAATAATTATTAGATGAATATAAATTAAGCTAGGTCAAGTCAGAATGTTGACTATACAATTTTTTTGCTTTTAAAAGTAGAGTATAATAATATATTTTTAAGATATCACTAAATAACTGCCTATATAACAGATTCTATTTTTTCGTAATGAAACAAATGTGCTATATATTTTTATTTACTAAAGTTATATTTTTAAAAGTATTTATATTTGCCATTGAAAATACAACCGTGACATAGGACGGAAAATATTAGATTACGATATAAATTTGCTTAGATGACAAATTCTTCAAATAATATAGACGAAGAAATTGGATATGACTTTTATTTTACTATTTAAATTAGGATATTTAGAATTATTGTTACATTTATAAGGAAGGAAAATAATTTAAAAGAACTTTCAACGACAATTGACCATGGCGTCAGAAAAATTTTCATTATGTTGGAAAAATTTCAAATCCCTGTCAACATCCGATAGTAATTTTGACAAACGTGACTTACGAAGCACTAAGAGACTTACTACAATTTATATACCATGGAGAAGTACAAATTAGACAAGAAGATTTAAATACCTTTATTGAAACGGCCGAATCATTGCAAATACAAGGACTCACTGGAGATAGAAAAGTCGTAAACGATAATAGCATTATGGAAATTTCGGATAAAGAATATACAAAAAAGGTAGAAGATTTCAAGCCAGTTTCTTTACCTATGACCAAGAAACAACAACCGATAAACAAGGAAAAACATAGCGACACAGAGAAAGAAATAAGTATGGCTCTTACAATCAACGTATTTGTAAATAATGCAAGCAAGGTGTTACCCAGCGAGTTTGATGGAAGAGCAGGTAAACTGCAGTCATTTTTAGATGCACTAGAACTACTTGAGAAAATAGCGATAGGACACGAGGAAACAGCGATAACATTAATAAAGACAAGATTAACTAATAAGGCCAGAAACGTTATAACTACAGAAGATACAATCGCAAAAATAGCAGAGGCACTAAAGAGAGAACTGAGAGACGACAGTCCGAAGACGATAATAGCTAAATTGGCGAAGAAAAGACAAGGACATAAAGATGCAGAGGTCTATGCATCTGAAGTTGAAGAATTAGCGGAACAGCTAAAAGTTGCATACGTAGAGGAAGGAATGCCATTGGAACTAGCGAAAAAATACACAACAGAGGCAGTAGTAGCTACAATGAAATATAATGCCAGCGCAGACAAAGTCAAGATAATATTAGATGCAGGCAACTTTACAACCCCACAAGAGGTAATGTACAAATTTTTATCGATCGACGGCACAGAAGATAGCACACAAGGAAAAGTGTTAAATTACAGGAAGAAATACGATTTTGATATGAGAAAAGAAAGTAAGAATGCAATATATGGATATTATAAAAATAAATTCGAAGAAAGAAAAGAATATAGAAACAAAAATTATAGAAATATAAGTGAATATGAAAGACATGATACGAGGATATATCGTAATAGAAACAGAGGAGATTGGCAATCACAACAAAGAAGAAATAATAATCAATGGACACAGGTGAGATGCCACAGAAATAGATGCACAGCGAGAGCATATTACGCGCCGCACGCGAATACGAATACAGTGACAGAAGTAGATTTTTTAACAGAAATGTAGACAAACTGGATATGGTTCGACCTTAATGGTTGGAATCTACGTCGAGCAGGAGGCTGCTAAGAGGATAAGCTAGGGTGGTACTCGAATCCCAACCCGCTAAGAGTCCTGCGGCTCCAGCACGACAATACAGTAACTACATAATGGATTAAAATGGAAAAACAAATTTGAAATTATGATTTTTTTAATGAAGTAAATGAAAAATTATTGAAAAAGAAGTTTGTCACAATAAAGAACTCAGAGTAAATTATATTACAACATAAAACCCACAAGCAAACAGTAATAAAGGTACAAAATAATATGGAGGCACATAGACTACCAATTTTGTCTTTTGAAGCAAACCGAGTCTCACCAAGACTGAGCATTCGGGTCAAAAACAAAATCAAATGGTTAGGAAAATGAGCAATAAGATATAGAGATATAATAGGAAAAAGGAAATAAGATATTGAAAAATGCAGAAATATACATATGCGAAGTACCAAAATCGTAGAGGATGAATATAGTATGAATAAGTATAAATAATGAATATAATATATACAATTAGTGTATTAATATGCAAGAGAAGAAAAGATAGTAAATAAAATAAGTACGCACACATGCGGAAAAATGAAGAACAGATTATTTTGAAAAATATATGTCTATATTAGTACATATTAGGCGAAATTAATTTCGAGATCGAACCGATACAAAATATAAAATACAGAAGAAACAGTTATATTAATATAGAAACCAGAAGGAATTTACAGAAGAATTAATAGATAAACCGATTAAGATTGTGTTACCTATAGGAATCATAAATGTAAATAATCGAGAAATATAAATTAGAAGATAGATAACCAGAAAAATTTTATATATTTATAAGATACGAAATCAAAGAAAAACCGTACTCATAATATTTTATTATGATAACAAAACGCAGTATTCCTAGTATAAACATTACATAACGACATTAGGTTAATTTTATAGCCGACTTACTATTAGATATTTGATATAGTTGCATGGTAAGCAAGGTCATCAATTATGAAATGAGTACAATATAACTGAACAGGTTGATTATTTATTAATATGACCCGTATATTTAAAATTTTATTTACGATGCAAGAAGAACTAACAAGTATGGATTTTATTTTTCGACATAGACGGAAAATCTATGAACAGAAATATGTTCATATGTTTTCTAGAAGAGGAACTCTTAGGACATAATATTTCGAATAAACAGACACCAAACATGTCATCAATTTTACAGAAATAGCCGCACCACGTAACAGACTATCTAGAAAAATAAAGTTTAATGGACTACTGAATGTCAAGAAGCATTTATTAAGCTCAAGACATATCCCCGTTAGCTAATAAGACCGTTATATAATTCCCCGATTTATCGAAGAAAAACAAATTTAGGTTAAGAATTTATGCTTCAGGAATAGCATTAGGAGACAAATATGAATGCAGATGATTATAAAGGAAATGATAATAATGAAAAATTAGAATAAGAAGAGATGAAAAATAAGAATCAGCCAATTCTTAATGAAATACGAAGAGAAAAATAATAATTTTTTTAAGAAAGCATAAAAGCTTGTATAGTACAAGATAAACATAATACAATCAATACATAATATAGTACAAGATAAGAAGACCAAGGAGAGTTATAAGTACCGACTTCCACATGTTACAGGAAGGTTATGGAAAAATAAATAGGATATATATTAAATACAGAAATATAAGGAAATACTATTTCTGGAACGAATTACGAAGAAATGTTGAGAGATATGTGAAATGTGAAGAGATGCGACGACTGCCAAAGCCATAACCACTAAATCATAAACAAGGAACTCATGAAAATGTACATCGATGAAAATGGAAACAGATATACTGACGTACAATGCGAATTAAGCAACTACGTAGAAGAATATGTAATAGAAAATGAAACAGTAGCCAAATCATTGGTAGAAAAATTTATCTTGAGGTATGGAGTACCCAGAAAAATAATAGCAGACAAGGCACAGATTTTATAGCTGGAATAATTAAGGAAGCAATACTTTTGCTACAATTAGAGTCAATGAATATACTCATAATATATACATGTACTTTTGAATGCAAATAATATATAGAGATATTTTTAAATGAATATAATGTGTAAATATAGTTTTAAGTTCGTACAAATATTTATGTTTTTAAATGTGTATAGCAAAGAGAAAAATGTTAGACTGTACAGCAGGTAAACAAAATAAATAGGGATAAATGAATAAATAGATAAGATGACAAAACTTTATTGTGAGATGTCAAAGTAATTAATTGTGTATATGTGAAAACAGAACTATTACTTGGTACCAAGCATTAATATAAGAATGATTATAAGATTTTATTATTATAAATTTATTTATTATGTAAAATATGTAAAGGTTATTGTAAAAATTATGTGCACATAAGAGGGGGTAATATAAGGTAATATAATCTAAATAATTTAACGTAAGGTAAGAAAAATCGTACTTAAAATATTGAACTAATATGCGAGTAAGGCATAATGAAGGATACCAGATAGCATATTACAAGGGAACAATTAGGGTAACCTTATAATATGCTCAGATTAGGCTAGGTTAGGTTACTAAATTTTTACTAAATACCAACATTTGAATAAATATGTATACAGTAGCATAGGTAAATAGTACTTATTTGAGGTTGGAAAATTTCTCTTTTTCTAAAGGAAAAGAGAGAGAGGAATGAGACAGTTGCAAAAGAGAAAATTTTTTTCCATAAGAGGGATGGTGTGGTGTTATTCCTTAAATATTAGAATTCACATATATAAAATAATATTATAATTCATACTCGTGTAACATTTTGTTTATGTAAACATTTGGTAATTTGAATCGAGGACATTCTTATATAACATACTGTAATTAGAACGGTCAGTCAGCACTCTCGTAAAATTGCACGACTTAATTGTGGTGTAGGTCAGGGAATACACTTGACACGAATAGTAACAAGAGCGCTGAGCCAGCAAGGCCGAGACTATTAAAAGCAACACCAATCATGAAATGGATTCTCATGAAATGCATTTTTTTGGTAATTAACGGCTAACTATTTAAAGGCTTACAAAAGGCTTGCTGGTATATTTTCTTATACAGCTAACAAAGGGTAAGTTACTCTACAAAATCTACATAATTATTTTCAAGCGCCTTAATCACCTATATTTTTTCCAGAACGAGCAATCATGACTAGAATAAGGGCGCACCTCACCCCACAGCAGAGAGTAAGTTTTTGTACAATTTTTTATCATCTATTACTGCTTGAAAACTGTTATGCATAGACCTGCTCTTTTTCTGCATACCGATGTTTTATTTTTTTTTATATGTTGATATAGGTAACGACTGCTTGAAACGTATACTGCTATGCATCTGCTTTTCTGCATCCCAATGTTTTTTAATTGTTCGTATTTATACTTTTTTATTTTTATATGCTGATATAGGCTGTTATGCATAGACCTGCTCTTCTTTTTCTGCATACCTATGTTTTATTTTTTTATATGTTGATATAGGTAACGGCTTCTTGAAACGTATACTGCTATGCATAGGTCTGCTTTTCTTCTTATGCATCCCTATGTTTTTTAATTGTTCGTATTTCTACTGCTTTATTTTTATATGTTGTTATAGGGTGTTATGCATAGACCTGCTCTTCTTAGGTGTACCTGTATTTTTTTTTGTATTATGATCGCTACAAAATTTTAGATATATGTATTTTAATCCTGTTTTTTTATTCTGTTTTAATTTTTGTTTCAGAGCCTCCCTCTAATAGGGGTTGGGGGGGGCGACGTTAAATACAGCAATGTACCCGCCCGATATGACGTCTCTGGGCACCTGTAGGGGGCAACATATTTTAATTAAGGTGGGTCAGGCCTGCGTAATGGTCTGGCTATATATATATATATATATATATATATATATATATATTATATATATATATATATATATATATATATATATATATATATAGTACAGTAGTGATCGTGCCGTGAATAGTGAACAGTGTAGTAGTGTCTGGGAGCTCGGGAGACTGAGACCTCGGAAGCCCTGAGGAACGCATCAGAGAGGATGCCGAAAGCTTGGCAAAATGGATTACGACGCGGTTCAACCCGGAAGACTGGTGAGTTTAATAATAATTTTAGTAATAATATTAATCTTAGCTCTAGGTTTTTTATATATATATATATATATATATATATATATATATATATATATATATGATATGAGAAAAATGACCTGTACTATTTTTTAAACTTATAATTTTATATTTATCGGTTTATTAACTATCCAGTTTCCGGAAATTACGATAAGAATTTTCTACATTCATTAAAGATTATGTAGCTGCTGTCGTGCAAACTTATGTGGCGTTTTACTAAATGTTTTGATAAGATTTTCCCAATATAAGGTATTGTACAATTATTTTCCGTATTTTTTAATACTTTTCTTCACATTAGAAAAAAATATACTTAATGTGAATAAATAGTTAAAGCTTTGATACTAAAAATGGAATTAAATGATCGTTTCTTTAGAGCTTAGTTTTATAAACAAAGAAAAGCATGTTTTTATTTCTAGATAAAAGTGATTTCTGTATCTGTTTTTGTAACACGTAAAAATATTACTAAAATAAAATTATATAAAGAAAATGATTGCTCATATATTTTATTTTTCAAATACTATAAACAGTTGTAATTTTATTAATACAAACAATTTTTTTATTTATATAATCTAGTGAAGCCTGAAGTTCTCTTTTCCTTTTTTGTATTCTCTGAAGGCTTAACATGGCTTCTTCTTCCCTTTTCATGTAAGTTTCCAGTTTATTTTGAAGACTCATTTTTTTCTCCATTTTATCGCTAAGGGCACTGCTATTAATTTTAATAAATTTGACTGAAATATTCTAATAGAGAATTCATATCCTTCCTCTATCATAAATAAATACCGTTATTCACACAGCTATGGATCTTCAATTCATGACATACCCGATGGTGATCAACTTAGAAACATCTCAAATAATTCAATGAATAGCATTGTTCTGCATAATCTTGAGAATCCTACCACCCATTATTCTTCATTACCTTATTTTCCTCAAGTTACTGAGAAGCTTATTAAATTGTATAAACAGAATAACATACCAGTTAAAATTGCTGTCAAGAATGCGAAAACTGTTAGAAATTTGTTCTCTAAAACTAAAACACCCTTGTCCAATTTGGAACAAGTTAACACAATTTATCAAATTCCATGCGCTAATTGCGATTTATGTTACATTGGTCAGACTGGTAGATCATTAAAAGGTCGTCTCACTTCACATCGTAGTGACATTAATTTATCAAAACACACTTGTGCCCTGGCACAACACGCGATAAATACCAAACATGAAGTGGATTTCAATGAAGTTAAGATTCTTGCCACTGAACGCAATCTAGCTAAAAGACAGTTTTTGGAAATGTGTTCAATTCTATAACATCCTAATGCTTTAAATATGAGAACTGACATAAGTAACTTGAGCCAAATATATCATGCTTTAATTTTGCAGAATTAGGATTTATGATCTTTTCACTAGATTAAATGTCATATAAGGTGTACTACTTGAACTCTTTTTCCAAATTTCATTAAATAATTAAAATACATAAAATAGAAATAAAATACATAAAATAATTAAATATTCCTTACTTAACTTATTATAACATATGCAACTTACATTGTGTTTTCATACACTGATTACTTAGATTAGTGTGAACATTTTTTACTTAAATAACACAATACATATATTGTAATTGATTCATAGAATCCTTTGCAAACTACAGTTCCAAGTGTGTGAACCTTGGGCTGTTGGAAGTTAATTTGTCGTTAACCACCTGTGGCTGATTATCTAGTCAAAATGATTAACGTATTACTTATATATGAGGTTGAATGAAAATCTCCTGTTTGTAAGTCTAGACTGATTAATGAGAGGAGTTGCTATTACAATACCAAATTCTTTCACTGGTTTGTCTTTTGCAACCGGGTAGCCATCCAAACTCATTAAAACTTTTAAATTGACCGCCCAATTATTTGGGTTGGTACCTCCACCTTGCTGATCTGTCAAAAGTATTTTGACCTCAAGGTTGGCTGTCTTTTTGCGGTTTAGTTCGTTCTGGTTCATCTAACGCCATTTTTCCGGCGCCAGCTGTAGGGCTTTGATCGGTAACTTCATTTACACTACTTTTTTAAATTAAATTTTTTTATTAATATCACTTATAATGCTACCTAAAGTTAAAATCAAAGCTTAATAATCATTAAATAGTTGGAAGTTGTCTATGATTTTCTTGGTTCTTTTTCACTAATTAATATTAAATAACATTTCATTTACTTTAGACCACATGGTCATTTGCTGTGCTAATTTTTTATAAGTTCCTATATGTTGTTAGTTACTTGATTGTTTATACAATATCAGCGTATTATGTCCATTTACTTAAGTTTCATTCACATTATTGTAAATAACTTTGACTGCTACATGTCTTTTTAAGGTAACAATTAACATCGTTTCCATGACTGTGTGGTTCTCATATTGTACTTTTTAGATGAACTAATGATTCTTTCAAAACTCGAGAGCGAAACGTCTTCAAAATAGATAAAGTAGCCTATCAACTTTGTCTTTTATTTCTCCACCTTGAGACCGATATAAGAACCCACCACTCGTCTGAGTGTTATAATTCATATATATTAGTTATAATGAAAGCTGCTAAAAGTAACGAAGTTATTCCCAAACCTAGGGCTGGAGGTAAAGGCATCAAAATAATTAACCACCATAAAAAAGATGCCGATTCTTACCATTTGGTAAAGTTAACAACTACCAACGAAAGAAACAAGTTGAATAGCAGTTCAATTTCGTTAGTGTTTTTTGGTGATATTTCTAACATTAAGCCCATTGGTTATAAATCTTTCAAGAAAGGGTTAGCTGCATCATCAACACCTAGGTCCGAGATGGAACATACTAATGGTAATAAGTTGCAAGCAGAAGTTGATATATCAGATTTATCCATCCATCCGCCTACCCAGATTGAAAATATTTCGAGTGATGAAGAAATTGAACGGGCATTAGTGGAAGCAGATAAGAACTTCCGGTCCTGATCCTCACCCCCATCTACATATACAGGATAAGAACTTCCTGATCCTCACCCCCATCTACATATACAGGATAAGAACTTCCTGATCCTCACCCCCATCTGCATATACAGGATAAGAACTTCTGGTCCTGATCCTCACCCCCATCTACATATACACGATTAAGACTTCCGGTCTTGATCCTTACCCTCACTCACTTATACAGGACTAAGAATTCCAGTCCCAACCCTTACCTGCTTGCTGAAAGGATTACTGATAAAAAAGTCCTTCCTTCTAATGGATCACTGAGAAAAACCTAGCATAGAATAAAAATAAGAAAGGATTATCGGTAAGAACATTAAATAAGAACTTTCAAAACTTCCAATAGCACAACATGTGGCAGTCTCACTCAAAATGGAAAGTAGTTTTCTAGATAAGGAGAGATTTAAAAAAACTACCAACTCTAGACGAATCAAACCAATAAAAGTACTAAATGAACTTCCTATCATAAGAAAAAACACTGAAGAGATAATGTCTTCAACGACAGCACAACATACGAAATTAGAAAATATTATTTTTCTTCTAATGAAAAATATGACTAGTGCCGTGTGGTTTAAATATTCTCCAGAAGAACGTGAAATGTTAAAAGAATTTGTGCCTTGCAAGAAATATTATTTTAAACATGAATGGAGTGATATATGTGGTTGTTTTATGACTTCAAAGTGTGTATTTTGCAATGTTTTATAGTATAAGCCTGAGTAGTACTGTATCATAGGTAAAATAAATTAGTTTTCTCAGTTGTGTAGCCAAATTATTATTACAAATAAACAATAAGATAAAATTTAAAAATAATTTAATTTACCTTCAAATTTAAAATTAGATCCCAAACCGACACAAAAAAATTACATATAAGTTAGGGACCGTGATTGCATTATCAGTATTGATATTTTTTAAAAATAATCTAGACAATATCTGCATTTTTTCCTTGAGACCAACCTACAGACATGTATTTTTAAAAAAATATGTAGGCTTTATATGTTATATAATTAAAGTCACCTTAAGATAACTTTTACAAACGCATGTTTTTTCGGAAGCTTTTCAGACGAAAACATCCTTGAGATTATGCCTTTTTTTCCTTAAGATAAGTAATACAAATACATATTTTTAGAAAAAGTACGTGGGATTTCAAATCTTATATAATTAAAAAATACTGCAAAAAGTCATAGGTGAATCAGATGTTTCCAAAAGTTGGAGTCAACTAAATGTAAACGGCTCTATGAAAAAATGTAAATTATCTATTTAACTCTGTTTATAACAAATTTCTGAAATCATTTACAAAAATAAATCATTAAAATTTTCAATATTCAATATGCAATATTCTAAGCAGTTACTCTTGTTCTGAATACAAAAAATTACATAAAAAAAGTTGAGAACTTCTGGAATATATACAGATTAAATACATTTGAGTGGTATACCTTAAGTATAAATACAAAAGTTTTACTTGACTTCTTATTAAAGTCATATTTCTTATTATAGTCATAGTAGCCAGTGTAGTCAGTGTTAATCATAATGAAAACCGTTACAAGTACCAAAGTTGCTCCCAAAAGGGGTGGAAGTAAAGGTATTAAAATATTAAGTTATTATAAGAAATGTGTCGATGTTGATCATGTAGTAAAGTTGCCCAATACTATCAACGAAGACGAGGATAATCAAAGTTCAACTTCGTTGGTGTTTCTAGACGATCCTGCAACAGTTAAGCCCATTGGATATAAATCATTAGCAAGAGATGTACCAGGATCATCCACCCCTGCGAACCCTATGGAAGATGAAATTTCCAGCGATGAGGAATTAGAACGCAATCTACTGCAAGCAGAAGTTAAAGGTGAGTTTCATCAAAACCCAGAAGGCATCACAGGAAACTGAATGGCCGAGGAAACAATTGACGATCTTCCTGGTCATGATGAATTTGTCTTTGATGAAGATGCTCAAGATGTGTCTCATGATGATAACTCCATGGATGAAACTTTTAACTACGATGAAGAGGTTCGTTTAGAAAATGAGGAACAATGTCAAATAAAGAAGATAGTGGGAAAATTTATTAATGTAAACAAAAATTTTCTTATGACGAACCAGAAAAAAAAGCTACGTATAGAAAGGAAGCTGAAACAATGTGCAGAAAAAGAGACAGAACTCCTAGCAACTATAAATAGAATGAAAAAAAAAAGAATACACAGCTTCAAACTACATTAGATTCTATAAATAAAAAAATTGTATCAATCAATAAAATTACAAAATATATTTATAATTGTAATATTTAAATTAAATAAATAAATATTTATTATTTTTGTTTCATTATTTCACTAAACAGACATAAAAACATTATGTATTGTATATTGTATTTATGTATTGTATATTATTGTATTGTATTGTATATATTATTTATTACAAACAAAATGAGAGTAAAAGTTGAGGTAACTTGGGTAATCTACAAGGGATTTAATATATTTGCGTTGATATAACACATGACATTAACTTAAACATGACCTAAAGCTTGTAAGACAATAATTAGAAAAATCGATCTCCCTATAGAGAAAAATGAATGATATTTCCATGAATAATGATTTATATACCATTTTTTGTAAGTCACTATTTACTTATACGAAATATGTCAAGAAAAACAATAATGTTACCTTACATGGAGGCTTCTTATTCAAAAATATCCTTTTTTTTAACTTTTATTCACACACAACTTATATAGAAAAATAAAATTTTTTAACAACGTATCACTTCAAATGTATAATTTCAACTGAGGTTGTTATCTCTAATCCGGAAATTAAACCTTGATAACAGATAATCGCTATAATATTTGCTTATAGACCAGTCAAAAATAATATGAGATTGTTTAAAAATTTACAAACAAATATATAAATGTATGTATAGTTTTATTTAGGAATGTTTATTGGTACAAATAATACAATATCTTACTAAAGTCAACTGAAACAAATTTTCCGACATACACTGCAATTAAAAACGACATGAATTAAAGTATACACTGTTCCACTGAAATGTTCCATTAGATGGAAGGCTTCAATTGTAGATTCTAAAAGTGTACTGAAAAAGCAAACAACACAAAGTCTCTTTTCACACACTTTATAACAATACTGTGTTAAGCAAAGAACTTTATTAAAATCAGATCTCCATAAGGATATATTAACTGGTTCATTGTGAGATACTTTACAGTTCAAGCTGTCAGAGATATCTGTTTTTATTGAATCAAACATTGCAAAGAATGTCTAGTTTTCACCGGCACCGTTTTGACTACCTGCTTATTAAGTTCTCTGAGGCAATGAATATTTCATCTCCACCATTTTTGACTACCTATTTCTTAAGTTCTCTCAGACAATGGATATTTAATGCTTGCGAAATTTTTTCAGGAATTACAAAACAGGATTGGTTATTATAACCAGAAATATTATTTAAGGTATCTCTTACTGCCCAGTATATACAATTCGCAGCTAATTCTTGAAGACTAGGTGTAAGAAGATATTCTCCCACTAGCTCAGGTGTTACACATCGATAAGAATTCATGATACTTGTTACAACTTTCTGAAATTAACCACTTTAAATAACAAGCAGATATCAATCATCTTAAAAGATGGTGGGGGTCCCATATTAATAGAAATCTCGGTAAATGGAAAAGTCGTTAGATAAACAAGATCTGTTATATAAAAAAATCGTTAGATAAGGAGAAAGACTGTTAGA
The DNA here is from genome assembly GCA_918026665.1 of Diabrotica balteata. Taxonomy (NCBI): domain Eukaryota; kingdom Metazoa; phylum Arthropoda; class Insecta; order Coleoptera; family Chrysomelidae; genus Diabrotica; species Diabrotica balteata. The sequence goes on from OU898284.1 coordinate 72,777,022, forward strand.
TAAGAGGTTTAAAAATAGAAATCTGTTAGATAAGAATGGAAATCTAAGATAAGGAAAAACCGTTAGACAAGGCGGAAGTCTGAGATAAGGAATTGTGTTAGATAAGAGCGGAGTTTAAGAAAAGCCGTTAGATAAAATAGAAGCCGAGATAAGAGCAAAAGTCTAAGATCAAAAATACCGTGAAAAACTTATCAATAAACAGAAACAATAAGTACAAATCTGTAAGGAAATCACAAGCATAAATATTCTCCTTCCCCACCACTTTAAAACTGTATAAGAACATGTAAGCCGCTATACAAGTCATTAACAGTCACGATGTCGTCTTGTGTAGACCAAAATATATACCTAGGTGAAACAAAGTTTAGTCTGAACTTTTCAAACACAAAGTTTATATCAGTGTGCTTAGCAAATGAGTTAAATTTCGATCCATGTATCAAGATCTCCGATAATAAAGGACACTCTATTTTATTTAGTGAAACAGAATGGAGTTTTTATCTTATCAAGATTTAATCAATAAATTTATAGTGAATGGTAAAAAACAAGACTTGATCGATGTCAAAAATTTTTGGATTAGTTTTGAAAGGTTTCAAGACATTAAGGCCTTAAAAATATTAAGTGGTTACGGTACTGTGTGGTTAGGTGGCAATTCTATTTCAGAGCTGTGGAGATTACTTCCAATAATTAACCATAATCTACAATCATTAAAGGAGCAGCACTTTTTCGGTACCTTCAAAATAATTCAACTTGGAGTTAAAAATGTAGAAGATGTAATTACTGCAGCGCTCAGTATTATGGAACCTATAAAGTTTGTTAATCCTATTACCTATAGTTTAGCGCTGGAACTAATATACAGGTATCCCAATCTACTCAAGAATGAAGAAGGTAACATTTAGGGAAGATTTAAACAGAGTCTACCTAATTCACAAGCCAGAAAGAGAATTCAACGTTGAAATGATTAACAGGATACGATTTCGTCACCGTATTCAAGAAACTGCTAAAGTTATTAATCCTATTTTAGATATAGATTATAGAGTTAAGGTTTATAATAAAACAAACTTATAATTAAATTATATTTTTATTAATATATATATATATATATATATATATATATATATTATATATATATATATATAATGTTTTAAATTAAAGCATTTTTATTTATCCAGGATTCCTGGTTCATTCCTAACCATTTGACCAGAACCTGATTTCCTCGTCTTCTTAGAATTTTTTCAACAAGGAAAACATCAGGATACTTTACCTTTTGTAATTCTTCAGAGTAAAAGCAACTCGAATTTCGTCTTTACTTCTAAAATGTAAGTAGTTGGATTGGTTAGCCTAACTTTCTTAACTTTGAATATTTCAGTACTCCAATTTGGGGTATAACCTTTTTTGAAAGCTTGGCGATGCTTGCTGATCCGTACATGGTATCCTTTTTTAAATTTTGGCTTTTTCGGATCTAAAGTTTTTAAGTGGTGGAACGCTGATATCAGTTTGGCATTTTGTTCATTTACTTTACTGGGTACAGCGTTAGTAGTAGAATGGTGTGTGTTGTTATATTTTTTTACAATTTGAGGTAATACATCTACCCATTTGTAGGAGCCTTGCATACTAAAATGTTTCCAAAGCAATGACTTGAGCGTACGAATTACTCGTTCAGCAATATTAGCTTTAAGGTTAGAAAAAGTACTGTAGTGGTTTATATTATATTTTTGCATAAGTGTTTTAAAATCTTTGTTGTAAAACTCAGTTCCATTGTATGTTTGTAAGTTTTTCGGAGGCACTGTCATTTGGTATAATATAGTCGCCATAGCAGCTGCAACGTCTTTTCCCGTTTTGGTTTTAACGGGTACAGCCCAAACATATTTACTGAATGCGTTAATAACAACTAAAATATAACCGTATCCTTTGTTTTCTTTAGCGAATGAATTCATAATAGCTAGATCTGCTTGTATAAGATCATGTAAGCCTTTAACTATAACATGTCGTCGTCGGAAATTAATTCTAGCTGGCGCATGCAGTTCTCGAACAACCTGAGCCTTAGACATTTTTTACTAAAGGACACTGTAACAGAAGCTCAATACATATACTATTCGCTTTACCCAGCTTAAATACTATTATATCGTCTTTTTCTAGCGTAATACCTGCCAATTCATGAAATTTATATGTTTTACTAGTTATCTCTACATCTCCATCGGCTGCATAATGAGCAACACTTTCAATTTTAGCCTTGAAAGGACACTTAAATGCTGTTCCGCCATTATCAAGCACATAACATTTTATATTTAGACTAACTTTTTTCTCTTCTATACGAATTAGAGACTTTACATGGTAATCAAAAGAATCACAAATATAGAACGCTGATTGCAATTGTCGTAGAGGAGATGAAATAATTTCATCTGAAGAGCAATTTGTAAGATAATGTTGATTGAACTTGTTTAAAGGCATATCTGGTAATGAACCAAAACAAGACAATGTACCTTTTTTATGCAATTGTTTTAATTAATTAAATATGGATTAATATTGTTAAATACAAATATCGTTAGATAAGAGAGTGAGTCTAAAAATAATTCTGAAGATAAAAAAACCTATTACATAAGAAAAAAGTCTGTTGATAAGAAATCTGAAAATAAAAAACCGGTAGATAAGAAAAACGGTGATAAAGTGGAAGTTTATCAGATAAGAAATAAGGAAGTCCAAAAATAAATCAGTAGATACTGAGGAAGTCCTAAATATGGGAAATGAATTGGATAAGAGATTATTCTTCATGAAATGGTGGGGAGAAATACTATTAATGGGAAGAAATAAATAGTCTATGTATCAAAGTTTTAGTGTGCACTAAAAAATGTGGGCAATGTATTCTGAAGATCTACCAGTAACAGATCTCGAGACTGGTGTAAGAAGTATACAAGAAACATTTAGAAAACTACAATGGGACGCTGAACACGAACTAGTTTATGGAAGAGGTTTTTTCCTGATGAATATTGTAAGAGGATTCAAGGCTGGGATGTCCTTGACGACCAACTTTTCACCTACCACCGTTATATCACGTATGAAATCAAAGTAAAGGGGAGAATTAAACGGTCGATAGGATACAGCAAGAGAACCTTTAACAAAAACATATTCCTATCGGAGGTCAGAAAAATTAATGAGAATCAGATATCTGACCTTGGCCAGCTGAAGAACACTCTAGAAAATGCAGTAAAGCTGGCCACCGCGAAAATAAGAAACAACAAAAAAACCCCCTACTGGTGGACAGATGAGATAGAAGGCCTACGGGAAGCAAGCCTCCGAGCTCGAAGGAATTATACGAGAAGCCAGGGCAACCTCGAGCTCAAAGCAATATACAAAGAAGCAAAAAATGTACTTAATAAAACTATAAGAAAAGAAAAAAAGGAAAGGTGGCAGACTTTAATAAATGCACTGGATGAAGATATATGGGGCGACGCGTATAAAATAATGATGAAGTCACTAAAGATAATCGCCCCGTATAAACTAAATGAGAACCAGCGGCGTGAATCAGCGGAGCTCCTCTTTCCCACTAAGGAGGAACAAACCTTTTTAAAGGTCTTCCCTACGGTGGAGGAGGAGTTCACCGAAGTCGAAATAAAAACCGCTGGTCAGGAAATCAAAATGGGGAAAGCTCCCGGCCCCGACGGACTGCCGCCAGAGGCACTAAAGATAATAGCAACCGAGAAACCAGATTTGATCAAGAAGATATATAATGATCTACTGCGGAAACAAGAGTTTCCCAAGGACTTAAAAGAGGCAAACTTAGTTTTGCTCCTAAAGCCTGGGAAACCTCCCGATTCACCTTCCTCCTATAGGCCAATATGCCTCCTAGACTGCCTTGGCAAGTTTTACGAAAATCTTGTCAAGAAGAGGCTGGAAGGAATATTGGAAAATAGGAGAGCTCTATCCGATCAGCAATATGGATTTAGGAAAGGTCGATCGGCAGTCGATGCCGCAGTCTGGATAAGAGACGCGGCAAAAACAAGCAGAAAAAGATGGGTGGTTCTTGTTTTATTGGACATTAAAAATGCTTTCAATTCAGCAAACTGGGGTCTCATAGTCGACAGAATTGCCGAATTTGGGGCCCCGGAGTACATGTCCAATATAATAAAGGACTACCTATCGGACAGAAGCGTATGCATATCAAAGAAAAATAAGATGAAGATGACTGCTGGAGTACCCCAAGGGTCAGTCCTGGGACCTACATTATGGAATATATTATATAATGGGGTACTAGAAGTAAACAAGACACACGGTGTAAGGGCAATTGCATACGCAGACGACCTAGCCCTACTTATTGAAGACGATGTGAATTGGGGTATCATTAATAAAACAAACAAAGCTATAGAGAAAACGGCAAAATGGATAGAGGAAAATGATTTAAAACTAGCAGTAGAGAAAACGGAAATAATAATCTTGAGGGGACCGCGGGACCGGAAAGACGTAACTTTCCGGTTCAAGGGCTCCGAGATAAGACCCCAGAAGACTACAAAATATTTAGGGATAAACTTTGACGACAAAATGACATTCGGATACCACATTCAAGAAGCATGTCGAAAAGCGGAAGAAAGGACTTCGGCTTTACACAAAATCATGCCAAATATAGGAGGCCCCGGATCACATAAAAGAATGGTCATATTACAATCGATAATGTCTATTATACTTTATGGGGCCCCAGTATGGCACGAGGTCCTAAGCAAAGCAAAATACAGAGACATGCTTCTCAAAACACAGAGAAAACCGCTGATCAGGGTGTGCGGCGCGTACAGAACCGTCTCAACCATTGCCCTACAGGTAATGGCCGGTTCTGTGCCGGTGCACATCTTGGCCAGCGAGAGGGTCCGGATGTACAATAGGGGCAACGGGGCTTTAGGTTCAGGACCAGAGGAAAGAAGGCGAAGCCTGGAAATGTGGCAGGATCAGTGGTCAGCGGAAAGAGGCAAGGCCGACTGGACGAGGGCCCTCATCCCAGATGTAGTGAGGTGGTACGACTGTAAACACAGGCGTGTCAATTACTACTTCACACAATTTTTGACGGGGCACGGATCATTCCGATCTTATACGTACCGTATAAAAAAGACCGAGGATGATCTGTGTGCCGAGTGTGGAGTGGTGGATGACCCGCGTCATGTGGTGTTCGTATGTCCTGCATATCAAGCAGGACGAACCTTGCTGCAGCTGGGCTTGGGGTCCCCCCTAGGCGAGCCGCACGAATTCATGAATAAAGCCATAGAAAACAAGACATACTTCGACCTGATCATTGATTTTGTTACAAAAACAATGAAGCATAAGGAGGAAAAGGAGAGAAGACTGCAACAACGATGATCTGTTCAAATACTTTTTAATCTGTTATTGTGTTGTCGGCATCAGTGGGGGAGACTATATACATCTCTCCTGCTGCGCCTTCCTTTTTATCAAATTTTTATCTATACAAATAAAATCTTTTTATAATTTTAACCTGTCTTGTTATGTCCGTGTCCGTGGGGGAGACACTATACATCTCCCATCGCGGACGAAGTTTTTGGTTAATGTTATCTATTTTATTTATACATTATTTTATCTAATTTTAATTTACAATATTTTAACTTAAGTGGACAAAAGTTTGGACTTGTATTTTATCTTTTCTGTTCTTTTATTTAATGTATCGTACAGTGTGAATGTCCTGTGTTGTAATGCGAGTGTGAAAGAAGAGTAAATGAAAGATGAACGTATGGAGTTGCTCTTACCTGCTGTTCGGTCATTTTTTGTTAGCTCGCGGTGAGTGGCAGGATTTCACGGTTGTTCCGCCGGCCCATTGTTTTGTATGAGGACGGATGACTTCACGAACCGGTCCTGTGCAGACGTGGGTTGAGCGGCACAACTGGGAGGTCAGGACAATCGCGGAGTGCACATGGAAAGTGCTAAACAGGAGATACGAGTAAAGCTGGCGGGTCTGAGCAATGCTCGCTAAGAGCGGTACCAGGCCCGTTGGTTGGAGGAAGAGGAGGTGAGTTTAGTTGGTAGGCGGCCCGGCACGGTGAAGCGTGGCGGGTCGAGTCCAACACACCAGGGACATCTTCCCTGACGGTCCATGAGATTCTCACCTCCCAAAAAAAAAAAAAAAAAAAGCTTATATACTATTATATCGTCTTTTTCTAGCGTAATACCTGCCAATTCATGAAATTTATATGTTTTACTAGTTATCTCTACATCTCCATCGGCTGCATAATGAGCAACACTTTCAATTTTAGCCTTGAAAGGACACTTAAATGCTGTTCCGCCATTATCAAGCACATAACATTTTATATTTAGACTAACTTTTTTCTCTTCTATACGAATTAGAGACTTTACATGGTAATCAAAAGAATCACAAATATAGAACGCTGATTGCAATTGTCGTAGAGGAGATGAAATAATTTCATCTGAAGAGCAATTTGTAAGATAATGTTGATTGAACTTGTTTTAAAGGCATATCTGGTAATGAACCAAAACAATACAATGTACCTTTTTTATGCAATTGTTTTAATTAATTAAATATGGATTAATATTGTTAAATACAAATATCGTTAGATAAGAGAGTGAGTCTAAAAATAATTCTGAAGATAAAAAAACCTATTACATAAGAAAAAAGTCTGTTGATAAGAAATCTGAAAATAAAAAACCGGTAGATAAGAAAAACGGTGATAAAGTGGAAGTTTATCAGATAAGAAATAAGGAAGTCCAAAAATAAATCAGTAGATAATGAGGAAGTCCTAAATATGGGAAATGAATTGGATAAGAGATTATTCTTCATGAAATGGTGGGGAGAAATACTATTAATGGGAAGAAATAAATAGTCTATGTATCAAAGTTTTAGTGTGCACTAAAAAATGTGGGCAATGTATTCTGAAGATCTACCAGTAACAGATCTCGAGACTGGTGTAAGAAGTATACAAGAAACATTTAGAAAACTACAATGGGACGCTGAACACGAACTAGTTTATGGAAGAGGTTTTTTCCTGATGAATATTGTAAACAGGAGTCCAAAAGATATAGAAAAGGATGTGAGCTTTGTGATCTATTTCTAGAGAAGCAAATTGATATTTTTGGGTTTGTGACCTTGTTACATAAATTAAATCTTGGTTTCTATCTAAAAAGATTTAGAAAATACCTTCCGTCTGTGCTATATGATACCGATGATGAAGATTCTGGTTATTATTCCGATAATGAGTCAACCAGTGATTGCGATTGACCAGTAACCAAAAAATGAGAAGAATAAGTATTATTTATTGTATGTTAAATTTAATAAAATGTTAAATATATACAGTATTTTATTGGTATTTTATTCAATTTTTACTAGGGGACAATGAACTGTAAATTGAACATAAATTTCATCTGATGCTTTGGATTGTACGAGGGGGAATGCAATGATATCATTTTTAGTAATACCGTTGCCGTCAACTAACTCATATATTATGTTTGATGTATTCTGGTATCTTACTTTTAGTATATCTCGATAACATACAATGTTTTTTACTGTTCCAGTCACAGGAATAGTATAACCAATACTTTTATGTTCCAATACAAAGTAATCTTTGTTAACTTTAAGATCTTTTTTTCCACGAATAGTGATTATACATACACTACGATAATCTGACGGCTGACAAATGAAAAATGGAAGGTCTAAAGGAGATGAAACATTATCTTCCATATTACAAGAAGCAGTAAGATAGTGTTGATTGAACTTGTTAAGCGGCATATTTGTACTGTGGATAAATAAAAAATGAGCTTCTATTTATGCAATAATTCCACCCTCTCTAAATTCCTCTATAATTGATACAATTTCATTATTGTTTCCAGTGTTACCCGCTTGGTGAGATGCCACAAGTAACTCTAATCTCTTAACCAGTTCGTTGTAATTATCGAAGTATTTGTAGTCAACTGTTTTTGTTGTATAATCCATCATAGTCATATTTCCACCTCGTTTGGAAGACATTCCTCTTGTGACTACTTTTCTTAAAACTGAATCAGGTACCGAACCAGTTCTCGGGCGTAGGCGTTCAATTAGGTTGGGTTTAACTATATGATTCCACTTATCTTTTATATCAGTTGAAAATCTACGAACTGGTAAATCTTCTCTATTATCTCTACGGTGTGCATTTGTTCGTTTTATTATATCAACGTAATTAGCAATATCAGTCTTGGTATATCTGACCGGATTTTTAAAAAATAATAATTGATAAAGTCCATCAGTACCATTGTAATCCACACCCTTTATTCTCAAATTAGCCTTTTGGAAATTGATTTCTGAACCTCCTACATAATACTTTTCTTCGTTGGGGTTGTGAAAAATGCCTAGGACGTGATCGAACTTTTATCGGTATCGCGCACCATTCCTTCAATATACTCTCTGGGTAGTGGAGTTGTAAACTGTTCAAAGTAGTCTTCCAAAATATGTTGAGGAAGTGTTCGATAAAACTGAGAAATCTGATCTTCCATATATTCATCATCGCCTTCCAATGTATTGTCGAAAAATGCCTAGGACGTGATCGAACTTTTATCGGTATTGCGCACCATTCCTTCAATATACTCTCTGGGTAGTGGAGTTGTAAACTGTTCAAAGTAGTCTTCCAAAATATGTTGAGGAAGTGTTCGATAAAACTGAGAAATCTGATCTTCCATATATTCATCATCGCCTTCCAATGTATTGTCAGGTGACGTATTCCTAGATGCAAACGTTGTTTCATTTGTTGTAAAATTAGTAGGTTCTATACGGGTGCTATCCATTACATTTGGTGTCATAAACGTTAATTTTGTGAAAGTCGATGGATTTCTTTTGATGGGGCTTAGGTTTTCAGTTACAAAAGAATGCATGTTGTCAGACTTAATAGGAGTCAATAATGTACGAGAGGTTAATTGTTCAGATTTAGGAGTAACAATTTCTCGTTTAACACCAGGTTGTTTTGCTTCTAATGCAGTAACCAATTCTTTGATGTGTTTAGTAATAGGAGCATATTTTTTTTCCAACTGTATTTGGGAACTGGTAATACCCCGTTTTAAAATATTATATTTTTTCTTCAATGCCTGTCTACCTTTAATGAGTTGTTTGGTCAAGTGAAGATCCATGGTGACTAAGACCATGTTAGGCGCTTATAAGCTTATATACTTGTCAAACCCTTTTCGATACCGGCCCGATGACGATGTACAATCTTTGTCAATAGTCATAAAATCAAAGTTATTTTTCCAACACCGAGAACACATATCTCTAAATTCTTGAAACGACATATCAATATTAGTATGGTCGTCATATATATGTTTTAAGTTTGTCATGTCTTGCTTAAATATTATCAACAAATTCGCATTATCTCTAATAAGTTGTTTAGGAATTGCAGAATAAGTTTGTGAGAGATAAAAACAATCTGTAGACTTGTGCCGACCAAAACAAAAATACTGCTGAATAATTTTTTGATCACATGACGCTACATCATCAAAAATTATGATTGAATTATCCTTTATATGTTCCGGACTAATAATATTTTCAGCATTCGTATATTCCTCATAACCTATTTCTTTCATAGGACTGATTAAATTTCGTAAGTAAATATATTTCGGCTGATGTAAACTCTTGGAGTATATGTACAAATTTTCAAACCTTAACCTGTTAGGATGATCTATTAGTGATAACATTGCATTAGTTTTACCACATCCGCTTGGTCCAATAATTAAACCCCTTTTAGAATCTCCACCAAACAAAAGACCATGTTTCCCCATGACCTCTCTTAAGTTAATATCATGATTTGTAATGGGAAGGCGTAGGCTATGTTCTTTGATCTTCATTGTATTCAAGTTTGTCAACAACTGAGAGTATAAATAGAGTGTGTTTGAAATATAAGTACCACAATGGTGAGATATAAGCAAGTGCGAACAAGTCGTGGAAAAGGTTTGATCGATAGTCTAATCAACAAACTTCCGTTTGAAGCACATATACCAGGATATAGATTCTGTGGACCAGGAACGCGTCTACAAGAAAGGCTGAGGCGAGAAGACGAAGGAATAAATTCGTTAGACGGTGCTTGTAAAAACACGATATTGCATATTCTCAAAATAAAGATTTACGTGACCGACACGAAGCAGACAAAATATTGGAGAATAAAGCGTGGGAACGAGTTAGAGCAAAGGACGCTAAACTAGGTGAAAAAGTTGCTGCTTGGTTTGTAACTACTGCTATGAAAGGTAAACGCAAGCTTGGAATGGGTCTTAAACCAAAAAAGGGAGGAAAAAAGAAGCGCATTATTAAGACACAAAAAAAGGTGGCTTTTTACCTTTGTTATTGCCCTTACTAGGGGCTTTAGGAGCTGTCGGGGGAGGTGCCGCCTCTATTGCGAGCGCAGTCAATAAGGCTAAAGCTGATCGTGAAGAATCAGCAGAACAACAAAGACATAACTTAGCAATGGAAGAAGCAACGAAAAAAGGAATGGGGTTTTACTTGAGACCGTACAAAGGATATGGAATAAAGACCAGAAAGGGGAAAAAAAATCTTTAAAACGCTCCCGATAAAGCTACTTAAGCGTGGACTGACAAACAAAAATCTTGAAAAGTATGCTAAAATATTAAAGATCCCCCACTTTCGTGGTGTTTTCATGCGTGATTCTCTCCCGCAAAAAATAGGACAAAATGAATGTGGAATAGTTAATCTTGATACTGAAAACGGAAGCGGAACCCATTGGACTGCATATTCTAAAAAGAATAAGTGTATTATTTATTTTGACAGCTATGGAAATTTATCCCCACCTACTGAATTAGTTGAATACTTTAAGAGTAATGGAAACGTTTTTATAAAATTTAACTATAATGTTGTTCAAAACTATATTCGTATCAGTGTGGACACTATTGCTTAAAATTTTTATTTAGTCAATATAACTAATTAATTTAATTCAGTTATCTCTTAGCCACCATGGTATATAAATTCATATTAAGCGGAGAATCTTCCGTTTTAAGTGGTGACTTTAACCCACCACTATATCTTAATGAAAATATGGATTATGAAATAGGAGTTGCCAATTTTGATACTTTTAATAGTATTGCGAATGTCGATGAAAACAATAATTTGCTTGTTTGGGGTAGTGATAATCGATATACATTAAGAATCCCAACAGGGGCTTACGAAATAAATGACATAATTAAACTCATAGAGAAGGAAATGCTATCAGCTGGTACCACTGTTAATACAACAGCAAATACACAAACTGAAAAAGTAATAATTAATAGCAGTGATAGGATTAATTTTAATGTTGATAATTCTATCGGGCAACTTCTAGGTTTTCCGCACATTATACTTGAACCAAACATATCTCATACTTCTGTAAACAAAGTAAACATTTTAAAAGTTAACACAATTTGCCTCGACTGCAACATTGCAATTGGATAATTTTTAAATGGAAAACCTGTGCACATTATACACCAATTCTTTCCACAAGTCCCCAACGGGTATAAAATAGTCGAACAACCTCTGACAATACTGTATTATCCCGTCAGCGTTAAAACCATAAACAACGTTACTGTAAAAATACTCGATCAAGCTGGCAAAAACCAGCAAAAATGTTGGTGACACTGTATCAGCTTATTGTTTAATTTTACACGAAAAAAAATTTAATTATAATCCTCTAACTAAAATTTTAAGGCAGTTGTAATGCGCATGCTCCTCGATCTCTTGAATAGTTTATTCCAACTAAAACATTGTCAGTTTACAATGGTTAATGAATATTTGCGGAGGTTAGAGCAGTACCTTCAAAATATAGCTAAATTAAAAGCTGATATTGCGTATTACGAAACCCAAAAGCGGGTTGTTCAACAATTATCTAACCTAAAAATATGAAGAATAATCATCACTGTATTAATTGGACTAATGGTTTCACACCTATTCACCAACTACCAAATATTTTGGAAAAAATAACAACAAATGCTGCTATGGTATATGTATAAGGTTTGGAAAAAGCAAATTACATAAGGAAGTACTCAAATGCTCCAGTGTACGAGTTTGATGAGTATTTCCATCTTCAACCCATGGAATCGACATGTTTTTACCACGAAAAAACCAATTGTATATGTGCATTATCGAATGTATTTTTTTTGTATGAGAATTTTATGTCTGATTAAATTTTTTGTAATATATTTAGTTTGTATACCTTCATAAAGTATATTATGTTTAAAATAATAGATAGTAAAACACATTTATATAAAGTTTTTATTTCATATATAGACTTAAATCTAGGTTATCTCTAACATATAAATCCTCTAGTTTATCTAAATCCTTCAACTGTACATCATTTTCACATAAACCTACAGCCTCTTCAATTAATCTATCTAAATCTCCCTGTAAATTTCTTCTAGTCAGAAAATGACCTAAAGCCAAGGTGTGAACATTATCTGGTAAAATTACTCTTTTATCGTCCGATGATGATAATGCTATTTTATTTTTTAATTCTGTGTATATAGTGTGTGAGTGAGACGAGAAAATATACATTTTTCTAAGAATTGATTTTTTATCTTCTATAACTTGAATATAATCTGATAATTGAAGCTGATGTTTGATTACATTTTTTGAAATACCTTTTGCTTTTTTCAATAAGTTAGAATTTGATACCTTAACACAGTAAGCTTTTGCGCCTGTCCCAATAAAACTTTCAACAGGAACACCTTTGAATTCATCCTTCATTTTTCCGATGACTGATGGAGTTTTTAGATGGACTAGAAGAAGTGAATATTATCGGTGAGATAATTGGATGTATCAAAGTATGATATATTGTTCTTAATGTCATTGTAAACATTATCTGCATTAATTTCTAATATAAGAGAGTCTGTGTCTGTATAACATAAAGTAGCATTGTTTTTATACATTGGTTTGATGTAATCGTAAAAGAAATCATATATCACCGTTTTGGATAGATCAAGTATACAAAAGCCTACGTAAAGGGGCTTATCATATACAACTCTTAGTCGTTCCGTATGAACAGCTACTAAATTTTCTTCAAAAATTGAACATGTTTTGAAATTGGGTTTATCGATATATGACTTTACACCCCTAAGTTGCTTCCTATTTTCTCCCTAGTCTTTCCGAAGATAGAGTTAACTAAAAGCTTAAACAAATCCCTTTCAAACTCGTTTTTAGACGAATTACGAAGATTTGTGTTTAAATCAATATAATTTTTTAACCAGGGAGATTGGGAAAATTCTAACACTCTGTGTATTTTCACTAATTGTAAACCGTGTTTAAGACATTGCTTTAAATTACGGTAGTGAATGATGTACTTTTTTTTATCGTACAGATTTGTGTATTGAACGAATCATCTGCCATTGCAAAACAATAAAAATTATCACAGTTTTCTAGCCATCTGAATCCACCTGTAGGAAGATAGTTACTCATCGCAGCTCCATACAAGTTGGTTGCATCTAAGTACATAATATAAGCATTTGGTTGTAAAGGATCATAATTTGATAGAAATGAGTTATTAGCAACAACTTTCCTCTTTGAACATTGACTCACTCCGCCGCGAATCCCTTTCTTGAAAGAATGAATCATATCGATATCTACCAAAAGTTCAAGCTCTATTTTTATAGAGTATATCTTAGTATAGCATCCCAACTTAGAGAAGGCGCTGTTAAGTAATGTGCAGGATCCAAATTGTATTGTTTCAGACAAACTTTTCTAAAATTTTCAAAGATATCTGCCAATAAAAGAACATCTGATTTTAAGTACACATCAGAATAAGAACCAAGAGTAGTACATTTAAAAATTGTCCACACTTCAGAAGCTCGTTTATAGTCTTCGTCAGAAACGGGTTCTCCTTTTAAATTATCGTAAAAGCATTCCTTATTTGGTAACCAAGTTTCGTTAAATTTTTCAAAACTATCTACATATGTATAGGGGAAAACACCTTTCTGTCTAATCAATCTAAATTCTTCCTCATTAGGAAAATGTTTCCTTACTTCATTACACTGATCTGATTTTAATGTTTCAGATAATTTATTTAGAGAACTTGCTAAGAAGCGGAAAGAGTCTACAAACCTCAGTTTCATATAAACATTTGGAGCTTTAGAGTCATTAAACTTTTCCACTAATAAATATTTAGCAAATGAAATATATTTCTCTTTGTTTTGTGCAATTACATCAATACGCTCTTCGTTCATACACAGTTTTTTGATAAACAGATAACAATCGTAATTAGACAAATTGTGTAGGACAATAGGAAGATCATTTTGAATTTTATAGTTTAAGTTACATACCGAGTGAGCGGCACCTCGAAAATTGTTTTCCGAAATTAAATGATCATGATCTCGCACTTTTTCATCTCCCTGTTGAAACAATTTACCGCAAATGTGACAAAGTAGCTTTATCGAATTCATTAATTTGTTCTTTTGTTAATGGACTCATTGGTTTAACGTGTTTAAAGTGCTTATGATACAATTTTTGTACTATACCATCAATCATGGCAGTAAAAACTTCCGCACAATTAGGACCCCGATAAGAATAATATTTAGAAAATTTATCATTGAAGTTACATTTTACATAAAAAGCAAATGAAAAAGGCTCGTGCTCATATGTTTTTATAGTAAAAGATTCTTTGTTGTTAGGTTCAGTGTAAGCAAAAGGTTTCAATAAACTTTCAAATCGGCATATATGACAAACGGTACCGGTAGTTGTCGTTCAAAATTAGTAAATTTAAGTATGTTTTCAGGTCTGTACTCATCATATTTATTAATTTTTAAATCAGTACACGGCACCTCTGTTCGTAGATAGTTGCAGTCAAATTCTTGGTGTTTGGTTAAATGTTGCTGGGTATAGAAAAATTGTAGGCATCCGTCACAAATACAAGTTTGGTTTTGACGTTTAGTCTTCTGGCTTCGCACAAGTCTGGATAAATTTGTAATTAAGCAGTAGTGGCTGTTTCCATTATCATCTGTTGTTAGTAAAAGATTCACATGAGTAGCTTGACGGCTGGCTATATGGTAAAATGGACTAACTACTTCAGTGACCATTTTTCCATCTTTGAAGTATGTTTCATGCCCAAACACGTTGACAGATATATTGTTTAACTGTTCGAATTTATGTATATCTCCTAATTGGACAGGAAACCCAATTCCATCAAAAATAAGCAGTGTATTATGAGGATATGATTCTGGTTTAGTAAGGTCGCCTTCTGCAGGTAATATTGCCGCGTTGATGCTTCAAGCGAAGCAGGCACTATCATGATTTTGTATATTCAGCGTACCTCCTTTCTTTTCAATTGGAAAAGGTAATCTTATATACGATGACGCTGTCAAAGGACTGTACCTGTTAATGTACAAATTCAAAAACATAACTTGCTTCAGACTCCAACCAGATTTCGACTCTTCAAACTCAGAAGCTTTGGTCATTATTTCGTCTTGAAAATCATCGTAAATTTGGTGGAGATCAGAGGCCTTTGTTACTATTTTATTCTTCGTATTAAATGACTTTATTTCTGATATTTCTTTAGCAGGTATAATAAAAAGTCCAAAGAGTTCCAAACTAACCTTGACGCTGTGATGATTTCTAATATAATCACTCAACACGTGGTTTACTTTTTGCTTTACGTCACACATAAACTGGCAAGGATCTATACACTCTCCTTTAACACAAAACCTATACGTGGCAATACGGCACTGGAAAGCCTGTTGTAGTCTTTCAACACCATCTCCAAGATTATCTAGAACGGGCACATTTATTTTTCTTTTCTTGGACGTATTTTCTACTCCTCTACAACTTTTTCTTTTATGTCTAACTAAATTGCTTTTGTTAGCAAAATCTCGCTGACACTGATCACACTTCATCTTGAGAAAGTATTGAATACAAATAAATACTGCTGTAATATTCCCTTATTTATAATGTTTACAGTGATAAGATAACCTATCGTTTCTTGTTATTGATAAGTTTTCCAATCTTAATTGGCTGTTTTATATATTTTATCTTATACTACCGATTTATTTATTTTTTGACTTCCTTCTTATCTAACGTTTTTCTTATCTAACGGATTCTTTATTTTTAGACTTCCGATCAGACCAACGGATATTTATTATATTATTATATCTTATATATTATATTATTATCTATATTATATATTATATTATTTATTATCTTATGCTACCGATTTATTTGTGGACTTCCTCCTTATCTAACGTTTTTCTTATCTGACAACTTATCTAACGGTTTCTCTTATCTAACGGATTCTTAGACTTCCGATCTTACCGTTTTTATCGATGACCGTTCCTGTAATCCTTACCCCCATGTAAATGGGGGTGGGGATCAAGACCGGAAGTTCTTATCCTGTATATGTAGATTGGGGTGAGGATCAGAAAGTTCTTATCCTGTATATTTAGATGGGGGTGAGGATCAGGACCGGAAGTCCTGATCCTTACCCTCATCTACTTATAACTACTTACGCTGCACAGAAAGGTGTTCAACTTTGTTTGCATGAAGAAGAATTAAAAGCATTTCTCGGAATTCTGATATTGATGGGAGTTCATATTTTACCATCAATTCGTTTATACTGGTCAACAGATGAAAATTTTTTTGTTTCGAGGATTGCCAATGTGATGACTCTCAAAAGATTTTTACAAATTTTAAGATATTTGCATCTTAATGATAACACCAAAATGCCAAAAATGGGCGAGGAACATTTTGATAAATTATATAAGGTTAGACCTCTGATAGATGCGTTAAACAAAAGTTACCATGATGCCTTTTTCCCCAGTCAAAATTTGTCAATAGATGAAAGCATGATTGGTTTCAAGGGCAGAAGCTGTTTGAAACAGTACATGCCTTTGAAACCAATCAAACGAGGATTCAAAGTTTGGGCCATTAACTGTGCTGATACCGGCTTTTTGTTGGGATTTGAAATCTATCAGGGAAAAAGTAACAAAAGTAGTGAAGTAACTTTGGGAGAAAGCGTTGTCTTAAGCCTTTCTCGGGGGTTTCAGGGGTTTGGGTATTGTTTATTCTTTGATAGATTTTTTACCACTCTTCCATTGCTAAAGAGATTGTTATCAGTGCAACTTTTTGGTTGTGGTACCATGCAGTCAAATAGAAAATATTTTCCAAAAGATGTTTTAGTTGAGGACAAAAGAATGAAACTAGGTGAGCATGATTCTGTTATGTCGGGAGATATATCTGTTTCAAAATGGAAGGATAGAGGTAAGAAAGCGGTGATTGTGGCATCAAATATGCACAATAGTAGTGATACTGCATATGTTAAACGCACAAATAAAATGGGAGAAAAGGACAATATTATATGTCCTAAAAGTATATCTGATTATAATAAATTTATGGGTGGTGTCGATTTATTTGACCAACTTGTCGGCACTTACTCAATCTCGTGGAAGTCACGTAGATGGTGGCTCAAGATTTTTTACTAGCTTATAGATAGCACTATAGTAAATTCATACATTTTATATAAAACAACAGTAAACATATCACAAAGTTCAGATAAACCACTAACTCATCTCTTGTTTCGCAGTCAGTTAGTTAACCAATTAATTGGTGGTTTTAATTCTAAAAAAAAGAAGAGGACGCACACCACACAATAATATAGTAATAACGAAGGCAACTAAAGTGAGTGGGACAGTGGTAAAAGGCGGATTAAATATATCAGATGTTGGTATTCACCTTCTTATCAAAGGATCATGCAGGAGATGCGCCTACTGCAGCACAAAAAATAAAGTTAAGCGTTCAAGAATTGAATGCAATTCTTTCAAAGTTTCTCTTTGTTTGGAGTGTTTTAGTCCTTTCCATTTACCAAAATAATCTTATTTTTAATAATAAATTTCCTAATAATATTAAAAATTTTCGTTTTTTAACAGAAGTTTGTCTGTGTTTAACAGTGTTTTAGTTAATTTGATACTTTCTTTGTGTTGTTTGTTTGTTTTTATTAATAAATTTCTTAAAGAGTATCAAAAATTGTGTTTTTTAGCAACCAAAAAATTGTGTACACATATTTGACCACCTAAAAATTGGATTCTAATATGCCCTTAAACGGTTAGTGGGCACATATTTAACCACCAGTAATAAGCTATTTACAACACTATAATGCACATATAAAGTTAATTAAAACGTAATTATTTGAATACAAAGTGATTTACATAGTTAGGTCCATTAATTTTCATAAAATAAATTGGAACATTCAGGTACTTTTCTGGTGGCTACATATTTAGCCATAAAGCGTTAAAGGGTTTAAGGGAAACTAATATTTTTGATTTTTTTAAAAGCAATATCACAAGGGTTATTAACTTAGTGCAAGTTGTATTTAAACATAAAACGGCTGTGTACTAACATCTCTTGACACATATTAATCCACATAATAATACACACAATAACTGGTCTACAGGGACTTTTAGATCGGGATTCTCATAAAATGCATTTTTTGGTAATTAACGGCTAACTATTTAAAGGCTTACAAAAGGCTTGCTGGTATATTTTCTTATACAGCTAACACTGGGTAAGTTACTCTACAAAATCTACAAAATTATTTTCAAGCGCCTTAATCACCTATATTTTTTCCAGAGCGAGCAATCATGACTATATTAAGGGCGCACCTCACCCCACAGCAGAGAGTAAGTTTTTGTACAATTTTTATCATCTATTACTGCTTGAAAACTGTTATGCATAGACCTGCTCTTCTTCTGCATACCGATGTTTTATTTTTTTTTATATGTTTTATATGATACAGATAACGCTTGAAACGTATACTGCTATGCATCTGCTTTTCTGCATCCCAATGTTTTTTAATTGTTCGTATTTATACTTTTTTATTTTTATATGCTGATATAGGCTGTTATGCATAGACCTGCTCTTCTTCTTCTGCATACCTATGTTTTATTTTTTTATATGTTGATATAGGTAACGGCTTCTTGAAACGTATACTGCTATGCATAGGTCTGCTTTTCTTCTTATGCATCCCTATGTTTTTTAATTGTTCGTATTTCTACTGCTTTATTTTTATATGTTGTTATAGGGTGTTATGCATAGACCTGCTCTTCTTAGGTGTACCTGTGTTTTTTTTTGTATTATGATCGCTACAAAATTTTAGATATATGTATTTTAATCTTGTTTTTTTATTCTGTTTTAATTTTTGTTTCAGAGCCTCCCTCTGATAGTGTTTGGGGGGGGGGGCGACGTCAAATACAGCAGTGTACCCGCCCGATATGACGTCTCTGGGCACCTGTAGGGGGCAACATATTTTAATTAAGTTGGGTCAGGCCTGCGTAATGGTCTGGCTTTTAAAAGGTACTTTTGTTTATATATTTTTAATACTTGTTTTTATAATATATTGTGTATTTTTTACAGAGCAATAAAGATGATATAGAATAACAATGCTTTTTGTTTCTCTTTTAACATTTTCCTTTTTTAAATTAACATTATTACTTGTTTTTTTTGTTTTATATAATTTATCTATTAATAAAAACATCTGGAGCATTATCAATATGTGTTATAAAATAGGCGCATTGGCCATGTAGCATTTGTCATTCAAACGGTATGGCTAAATATTTAGCGTTAGTTTTAATAAACAGTGGTAACTTCGTACATGTACCAAACAATCCGATAGTAATCTCTTTTCTTAGTTTCTTTTTACGTGATCGGCTGCTTACCTTTGCGTATTGTGTCAACAAGTTCGTGTTTACTCACGATATACATTTACGGCGTAATTTTGTCACACGTGAAGTTCTACAAATTCAGTTCTTGGTAGATTCGGTTATCGTCTTAACCATCAACTATATACATAAAACTGGCTTATTAGAACAGCCCCTTGATGCCACTGCCTCCACTGCCACCATCGTGCAAGTTTTTAAACCTCATCCTCTTCCCTTCTCAGCCTTAGTTTTCTCTCACCCTTAATACTTCCCCAAAGCGCTGCTAGATTTTTATTTTGTCGTGATAGCTGCGGATATTTACACATCAGAGACCTGCACATAGAAACAAGGTAAGTTTTTACACAATTGTCTTTCTCAATGTTTATAAAATTACGGACATGCTTTGTGTACTTTAAATTATTTAGTAAGCTACTAGGGACATCTAGTTACTGTACTTTGTACTTTAAACAAAGAATAAAAGAATATTACAATATATTTACTATTTTCTACTTTTCTTATAATATTGTTATATGGTACTAGATATAAATTATTTTAATCTTAAATGGGGTTAGTCATATATTCGCTAAGTGCCAGATGTGTATGCATTCAACAACAAACACATGGTGACATCATCGGATGTTCCATTTCCGATGGTGAACACCTTACCGACAAGGTGTTCGTTTGTGTTACAAATAAAAATTAAAAACGTAAGTACTATTTTATATAGTTTTTAGAGGTTTCATAGATCATTTTTTCGTAGGTAGGTCAACAATGGGTTGTAAAAAAAACAATTACTTTAAAACATTACTTTTATTTATTTCCTAGTATCTGTGCTACAGCAATAAAAATGTTTTTACGTAACTCCCGTAGAGATTCCGGAGCCTCCTCAAAATATACTGCCGTTGATTTGATCTTAAAATCGTGATAAATATCAATCATTTTTCTGTCTTCATCACTTTTACAGATAAACACTCCCTTTTTCATAGTAAATTTTATTTGATGAGGTAGATGATGTTTTGTAATTGCATCTGTCGGATCGTATATTATTTCATTATGAACATTCCAGAAATGTGGTGTGATTGTAACTCCATTTGAGTACAACTTTGTACCTACTACGACCTTTGTTGTTATTCCATATTGCTTTGCGACTTCATGGAATATTAAACTAGTCGGTAAATGCGCGCCTGCGTAGTTGGCCCGAATAAATTCTTGTTCAATACATGTCTTAATTAAGTTTAACTGAATGTACTGCTTCATAAGATTGGCCATACTGCGATGTGTCTGCTTTGACTGTTATTCGATGAATGAAAACTTGTTATTATTATTCAGAGTGTGTTAACGATGAAAGTGGTGGGGGTAAACAAGATTTTTGTCTGTTTATACCTAATGTACTCAAGTTTACTAAATGCGATAAATGCAGCACTTTTTACATTGATTCTTATGGATGAACGTGTACCTTATACCCTAATTAAGAACTTCATTCTGTTTCAGATATTCCTAGTTGTCAGACGTCTCTTACATTTTTCTCATAATGGCTTATGAGACAATAAGTGAATCTGAAAAACCTTGCGGCTGTAAAACATTATTTCAAATGGATGATTGGAACAATACTAGGACTAAATACATATCATCTAACAAAATCGCGAAGAATCAAAAGACCAAGCGGAGCAACGGTCAAACCGAGAGAATGAATATCAAAGGAAAATGGAAGCAGAACGAAAACTTAGAGAAGAACGACTTTTACACATGAACACGCAGATTGGAGCATTAAAAGACGACGTTCAAATTAAATTACATCAAATAATTAAAAATAATGATTTCCGAAACAATCCGAGATTTGAATAGAGGTTACCTGGATAAGACGCTACGTGAACTACTAGGTTTTGTGAAAAAGGGACGATTTTGGTTGGCATATCCTAATCGCTTACTAAAGATGGAGGAAGCTTATAAAGACGTGCTTTTTGGTACTAATGTAATCTAAATAAACGATACTTGTGCATATCTCTGTCATTTATTTTTATACTTTATGTATTCGTTTCTTGGTCTCTGTATTAGGTTTTGTATATAACTTGTATTTTTTTATTTTATTTTATACTTTATGTATTCGTTTCTTCACGTTTGAACGATGACAGACGAAAAGAAGAATTCACGTTGACAGACGAAAAAGAAGAAGAATTGACAGTTGACGTTTGACAGGTGGCAGACGAAAAGAAGAATTGACGTTGACAGACGAAAAGAAGAAGAATTGGCAGTTGACGTTTGACAGGTGACAGACGAAAAGAAGAATTGACGTTGACAGACGAAAAGAAGAATTGACAGTTGACGTTTAACAGCTGTCAGCCGCCATCTTGTGACGTCAGAGTGGGGTGACGTCAGAGTGGGCTGAAGTGCAGCCTTATCTACTCAGATAACAACTTACAAGGTAATAACCTTGCCCAAACAACTGTACCACTTTAGGTCCAAATACCGGTTGGGCAAGCAATTCTTAAAGTCCAAATGAAATAAAAATTTTCGATTTCACAACAAACAGGAATTGTTAGTATCAAAACCCGGAAACAACCCAATTGATTTCTTCTTTTTACTGTTCGGCCAGAATTTTATGAATTTCATTATTAAAGAAACGAATAAAAATGCTGTTAACGTCTTATGTGAAAATTGGTCGGAAAAAGCTCGCTTTACCGCATGAAAAGATTTAACCGTTGAAGAATTTAAAACATTCATTGGACTTCTATTTGCTATGGGAATTGTCCCATTGCCAATGTCCCGATTACAATATTATTGGAAAACTACCGAGAGACTGTTCAACTTTCCTTTCTTTCGAGACCAAATTGTCTCGTGTGCCAAACAAGCGGCACAAGTATGGGATCAAGCTATATATGTTGACAGAGCCGAATGGGACTGTTCTGCGGTTCCATGTGTACACATGGGCGAGTGATGCTGAACTCAGTGGTACCGGACATGCATCAAAAGTAGTTTTGAAACGTACGGAGGATATATTTAATAACGGCCATGCTATGTACATGGATAACTTCTACAATAGCTTTTTGACTCCAAGATTTTGACGGCAACTCCAGAAAAAATAGAACTGGAGCAGAAAGAGAATAGAAAATTACAGAAGAAAGGAAAGCAAAAACTTCCTGGCAAAAACGTCAGCAAAAAGGTACAACGCGCCACAAGGAAAGTCAAGTTTGACGATAGTTCTTCAAGTGCTTCATCCCACGATGAAATGGAAATTTGCAACGATCATAGTTCCGATGATCCCAACAGCGACATAGAAGAAGAATTTATGTATTGTGGGGAATATGGAAAATCTGAAATGTGGTACAGATGTGGAGTTTGCCATAAATGGGCGCATAAGGAATGCAGTGGTTATGATAATCAAAAAACTTTTGAATGCAATTATTGCAAATAGAGTGTAGTTTTAAATGTTTTTATATTCGTTTTCTAAATTAATGTTTGAATAATAATATGTTTTTTTTTTCAATATAAATATCGTCGGTGACCTGGCAATTTCTCCTATCTGCATTTTTTTATGAAAATGAGTTATCGATGAATTCGGAATCTGCTTATAGCAAAGATTTGTCTGTAGAACTCCTATGAACGAGAAAAATGTCTAAATATATAAAAATGCCACTTGCAATTTCTCCTATCTAAATTCACGCGGTAAACTACATGCAACATGTCCTATCTTGTCAGTTTGTATAGTGCAATCATAGGGTATAGTAAGCTGTTAGACTGCGAGTTGTTTATCAACGAAATACGATATTTCTGGTAAGTTTCACAAGCTATTATGTACATATTAATGATAATATTATGTGATTATAAAATCTGAAGTAATAATATTCTAAACTAAAACGATAAACATAGACAAAGATCTAGTTTTTATAATTTTTTTCAGATAGGAGAATTTGCAAGTAGGCAACAGATAGCGATTTACTGATAGGAGAATTTGTGTGTCTTAATAAACTGTATAGTACTCATGTCGAAGAGAACTTTGCGTATGCTTGCAATGGCTAACGAAAACTTAGTTGTAAATAGAAGCGACGAAATAGACACTCTACTAGTAAACGAACTGGTAAACTCTGGTGAAATCAACGAATGGGAAAACCTAAATATAGACAGTACGCCTATAGTTATGGTAATAGACGAACCTCAGCCTGAAGACAATCATACGATTACTACGCTTACAACATTGCAAAATTGTACGGAGCAGGAAGACTTTGACTTAAGCGATTGCTTAAAAGACTTTACGAAATTGACTCTTTAGCGGATAATAATAATTGTATTATATCAAGTGATAGTGTATCTCAAGAAATTCATTTTTTGAATAATAGCTGTTCTGATGACAATAACTCTGTAAACCTCGCGTTAGATAACTTAACAAATAAACAAGTACTGTTGCCAAATGAACAAAATGAAAGGGTGGTATCTCTTGTGCCATATGAATGTTCTAGTGACGAAGACGAAACTTATGAAGCTACAAATACCAGTGATGATCAAGAAAGTTCTAATACTGGTATAAACAATAATATTGAAAGAAATCTGGTGAACACAAACGGTGATGTTGAAGTTACCATGAAGAGAAAAAGGAAGCTGGGTCAGAATAAAAATGAATGGAAAAGATATAAAAACAAAAAACTGCGAATGAAAGGTGAAGTATACATGGGGTTTAGTAAAAAATCCGGGAAGATCAAGCAAGATATACCAAGAAAAGCAAAATGTTTAAAAGAGGCGTGTACTTCAGAAAAATGTCGAAACTCCAAATTAAGATATTGCAAAGAATTTACCGAACAGTGCAGAAGTCATATCTTTAAGAAATTCTGGGGTATGACTTGGGATCAACGTAAGGTCTTTGTAGCATCTCATGTATTTAAAACTCCAACATTTAAATCAAACAAGGAAAATGCAAGAAGACAAGGTACATACACTTACTATTTACATGACGGGAATGAAAACTTACAAGTATGTCGTACCATGTTCACAAACACATTAGATATAGGTTATAAAACTATTCACTATTGGGTTGGTAATAGTTCTTGCGGTATGACTGACGAATCATCATATGTTTCTACCAAGGAAGTAGGTATACAGAAAGTCATAAATACTTGGAACAATTTTTTGACAGTTTACCAAAACTTCCATCACACTATTGTCGTAGCGAAACACAAAAATTATATTTAGAATATTCTTTTACCAGTATGTCAGATTTGTATGGTGTTTATGTGAATAGTTTTTGTCAAGAAAAGAATATAACTCCTTTAGGTCGCAATGTATTCTCAACACGATTTAAGGAGAATAATTTTGCTTTATATACACCAAAAAAAGACCAATGCAATATTTGTTTTGCATTTAAATACAAGAATACGACTGAAGAAGAATATAGAGCTCATATAAAAAGAAAAGAAGACGCCAGAGAAGCTAAAACTTTGGATAAAGCCACAAGTGAAAGAGATGAAATAATAGCACTAACAATGGACCTACAAGCCGTAAAGTTGTGCCCATATGTACCAGCGAACAAAATGTACTTCAAAACCAAATTGTCCTGCCATAACTTCACAGTTTACAACCTAAAAACTCGGGATGTTATGTGCTATTGGTTTTCAGAAAACGAGAATAACCAGCTCAAAGCATCCACATTTGTTTCCTGTATCATACATTATTTAGAGGAGAATTGTGTTACCGACTCCAAAACGCCAGTCGTTATTTATTCTGATGGCTGCGGTTATCAAAATCGTAATAATGTCCTGGCCAACTCTTTACTAAACTTTACCATCAAGCATAATGTGTTAGTGTTCCAAAAATATCTTGAACCGGGTCACTCTCAAATGGAATGTGACTCGGTACATAGTACGATAGAAAGAAGTCTTAAAAATAAGGAAATCCATCTACCAAGTGACTACGCTACCATTACAGTTCAAGCAAGGAAAGGAACTAAGCCATATAGAGTGAAAATATTAGACCATACGTTTTTTAAAGACTATTCATCGTCCAACCACATGCGATATTCCTCAATCCGACCTGGAAGAAAAGCTTATGACCCAACCATTAATGATATAAAATGTATCAAATACAATCCAGCAGGGACCATAGAAATAAAAACTGAACATAAAGGAGAATACTTGCAAGTCCCCATCAGACCAAAGAATATCCCAACAATTTTGGACTATCCACCTTTATTTCTATTGCCTCCTAAAATAAAAACGGAGAAATGGCAACATTTGCAGGATCTAAAGTCGACCCTACCGAAAGATACACATTTATTTTATGATAGCCTTTTACACGGGTAGATCCTTTTATTTTGTTCGATTTGACATAATTATGAAAATAATTTTTGTTTGTTGTTTTTTCGAAGTTTCGACTGTTTTAATAAATGTTTTGTATTAGTATGAAAAAAATGTTTAATTTAATTTCAAAGAATTATTTATTTTATTTGGACAAAAGGCAGCTATGCTTAATTTTAATAAACAACAACTCCTAAGTTCACATTAAATGAAAAGCAATATCTCCTATGAGTAACAGTACTTAAAGCAATACCTCCTATCTCGCTTAACAAAACTAAATTCACTTAAATATTAACTTTTTCATAATAAGTAAACATGTCGCTTTAACGCAGATCATAAAACACAAAAAAACCATTGAAATATATTAAAATGTTATACTTATAAAGTTTTTTGTCTCTCCTGAAAAGTTTAGGTGAAGTCACATAGGAGATATTGCAAGGTCACCGACGATATATAGATGTTGTTTGTGAGCAAATAATTATTTTGTGTCTGATTTTCATATAATGTAACCCTGGGCGGTATTATACCATCACTGGGCGCAATTAACCGCATGGTCGGATAAATCCGCCCGAGTGTAGGTTTGTAAATATAAATATAATACTCCGCAAAATAAAATAAATCAACACTTTCAGGCTTAAATAATTAGAAGTCGATATCATAACTGTATTTTGACAGTTGAAATTCTGGTTCAAGACCTATAGTTTTTGTTTAATTCAACAAATTGCTTAAGTGGGCGGCAATACCCGCACTTCCCTTATACATATGGAACAGTTCGGAAACAAAATGTTAATTCTTACAAATGATTACTCACCCCATCTGGGACCTTTAATATTACAATTAAAATACGGTAAAATTTGTAAGCATTTAGCCAGTGACTCAGTGGATGTGCATTTCCCTTTAACATTTCTCACACGGTCGCCGAAAACACGTGCAACACGAATCAGCTTGTTATTCATAGAATGATGCCACCGGACGTAATATGACTCGAAATATTGCTAACGAGAACGTCGGATGTTATTGCATTCCTTTTTAACATTTTTTCACACTTTTGCGTTTTCAGTCAAGAATATCCTGCACACATGAAACAAGAATCAGCTTGTTATATTTCCGGTCGAGTAACGTCATACCAGAGTGTTTCTTTAATGAACGACTACATTATGTTACACTCACAGTCTGCAGTTAACCTTTGTGATAGCGTGTTCGTTTTGTGTTACAAGAAAAATTTGTGCTACAAGTAAAAAATTTAAAAAAAGTATATATTTTTTTAATATTTAGACGACTCGAATTTGATTTTATACACCATCTATTATCCATAATTTTTTCTAAGTTTGTCATATTGTTTATTAATTTCGGTATGATTTAAAACATGCAATATTATTTGTAAATAATCTTGAATTTTCTTGGATTACGTTCTGACTCTTTTACTTAATAATATTTTTGTACATACCATATTTTATAATGGAAATAAACTTTCTTAAAAATTTTGTTGGAAAGTGTTCATGTGGGTTAAAACATTTTCTACGTATTTTCAGTACGTCATTTCAATAATTGAGTTGTAAACAAAAAACAATTACTTTAAACATTACTTTTATTTTTATTTCCTAGTATCTTCGCTACAATATTAAAAATATTTTTTCGTATTTCAAGTAGACATTCTGGAGCCTCTTCAAAATGTTCCGTCGTTGATTTGGTCTTAAAATCATGCTAAATGTCAATCGTTCTTACATCTTCATCACTTTTACGCATAAACACTCCCTTTTTCAGTGAAAATTCGATTTGATAAGGTAGATTGACGCCTAGCCTCCTGTATTGTGATTGGTCAAATGGCAACAGTAATTGCAGCCAATCATAATTCTGGACGCTGTTGCTCATTTTACGATATTATCATTGGTCAAAATGCACCTGAGATGCAGCCAATGATAATACAGAAAATGTTGCATTGGCCGTTGTGCGAAAAGGGCAAAGTTTCGGTTAAAAACCGTTACACTTTGACCTACTTTTATAATAATTATATTTTTTTTTATTTTTGGATACAATTTTTGTTTCTTACCACTAGTTTTAATTTTCTTATATTGAATTACAATGAACTTTGTAACTCCATAATAAATTATTAAAATTATGCTGTTATTCTTATTGGTACTTTTTTTGTTGCGATGGCCAATGTCATACACAATAAAACAAACACGTCATACATTTATGCAATAAGGGCCAAAGTCATTTTTTTTGCTAAGACTTTTGAATTTAGAAAAAAATAAAAAACACTATCATCTGGTACATAAAGGTTGTTCGCCGGTTAAGCTGTAATTAAAAATATTTTTTACCAAAACTTCAATTGCGATTTTCTGAAATATGAACATTTTGATATTGGCCCTTTTAGCTCCAAGCCACAGATATATGAAGGGGTTAGAAGTAAAACCGCCTAAGTAAAATTTTCACCAAAACGACTTTAGTGATGTTTCACGTTCTGAATATCTTATATTGTTTGGTAGTAAAATCGACTACGCTCTAACCCTACTTTATTGCCATCTTTTGATTAATAGAAAAAACAACCAAAATGAAATTTACCAATCGTTAAGAGCAGAAATCGCCTTAGCGCACCTAGGCTGTTTTACCTCCAAACAAGCGGCTGGATATAAATATATTTTTATTACTTATGTTGTTTGGGTTCCACTCAACGGTTTGGATTTGCTTATGGCGTGTAGATTAAACTTCTTTAGTAGATTAACAGCAGTGTTTCAAGTGATACTATTGTTTGCAGAAATGATATATTTTGTCATTATAATATTTGGATGTTTTTTGAGTTTTGATATGATTTTTAGAGTCAGATAGTGATCCATACGCTACAGATGGAGAATCTGATTTTATTCCGAGTGAATATGAAGAAGATGACGACAGCGATAATTCTTTATATCTATAAATCTGCCGAGTAAGCAACTATAAAGCACACATGTGGAGTATAATATTTGAGTAGTAAAAGTGTGTGTTTTAGCTTGTTAGTTTTAATTTAAGCGTAATATCCCTATCAAAAATTAATTTATTATGTAAATATTAAACTTGTAAATACCGGTAAATTTAGTACCTACCTTACAGTTATGTACTTTTAGAAATTTCGAAGTTAAGTTCAACTTAAGGGTTTAACATATTTTTCCTTTTCAGTAATTCCTAAAATTTACCGAAAAAGGAAGCGTAGCATACATGCATGGAAGAGGAATAAAATCACAAATAAGGGGCTTGCTGGCCAAGAATATAAAAGCAGAGAAAAATTGAAGAGAAAGAAATGTGTCCAGGGGTATATGCATACGCGTGTAGGTACCAATGTGTAATATTTAACGACATTAAAAGTAAACGACTCTTCTCTAAGTTGGACAGTTTACCAACCTGCAAACAGCTTTTTTAGCTTCATATATCAGAAAAACTGAACCTAAAAAAACTGGCTAATAGCAAAAAAAATTACAGTACAGAAATTAAACTTCTTGACCGCCGTATATGCAGACTTTTTCCTAAAAACTTTTGATATCAGAGACAGTCGCTTTAAGGTTATGTGTAAAAAAGTTAACAAAAACAATTTTGTGGAGCCTGATAAAAGAAGAAAATATGTCCCAACCAACAAAGTATCAGAGAACGCAAGAAAAATAGTGATTGAATATATCAGATCATTACTACGTAATAGGAGTCATTACTCTTATAATCAAAATCCAAATACGAAATACCTTTCGTCCGATTTAAACATTCGCAAAATGTATGGTCTTTACAAAGATAATAATTGCACTGATAACGATAAACCCCCAGGAAGGGATGAGGGATTATATTTTCAATACTGAATTCAATTTAAAATTTCACCATCCTCATTCAACTCTTGTTATAAATGCGATCGGTTGGTAAACTTAATATCATCATCAACTGAAGACGAAAAAAGAAGTACGAGACAATTTAAGTATCAAAAATGGCAAAAGTTATAACAGCTGCTAGAG
Source organism: Diabrotica balteata (assembly GCA_918026665.1). Classification (NCBI taxonomy): domain Eukaryota; kingdom Metazoa; phylum Arthropoda; class Insecta; order Coleoptera; family Chrysomelidae; genus Diabrotica; species Diabrotica balteata. The sequence continues at coordinate 72,806,882 of OU898284.1, forward strand.
TTCATACCCCCATTTACCATCAATTTTATAATGATTTGTCGCAGGAGTCAAAGCAGCAAAAAAAAAACACAATGAAAAAAGGAAGCACTGCTGTTAAGTCTTCCAAAGAAGATGCCAACGTCGAACAAGACGACTACATAGGTTTTTTCTCAGATTATGAGTAACTCTGGTGTTATAAAAAGTAAAATTTGTATTTTTTTTAAGAAAAAATAAATATTAATTGAAAATTAAACTTTTATTTAGTTCTTTTTGTGTATTATAAATCCATTTTTGCTTAAAGGTAAAACAACCTAAGTGCATTTTTTTGTCGAAAGAGGTAAAAAAACTAAAATAATTTCTCACCAGAAGTATCTTTAAAATTTTATAGTTATTTTGAATTGTTTAATACTTTAAAATTTTTAATTTTGAACATCCAGAATTTTTAAATTTAAAAAAAATAAAGCATCAAAAACTTTGATGGTTTATTTCTCAAAATGTGTATTTTGCTACTTAGGCGGTTTTGCTTCTGACCCCTTCATATGTATATATATATATATATATATATATATATATATATATATATATATATTATATATATAAGGATCACTCAGACGAGTGGTGGGTTTCTTATATCGGTCTCTAGGTGGAGAAATAAAAGACAAAGTTGATAGGCTACTTTATCTATTTTGAAGACGTTTCGCTTTCGAGTTTTGAAAGCATCATCAGTTCATCTAAAAAATTATTACAATATGAGAACCACACAATCATGGAAACGATGTTAATTGTTACCTTAAAAAGATATGTAGCAGTCAATGTTATTAACAAACATGTGAATGAAACTAAGTAAATGGACATAATACGCTGATCTTGTATAAACAGTTAAGCAACTAACAACATATATGAACTTGTAAAAAATTAGCACAGCAAATGACCATGTGGTCTAAAGTAAATTCAATGTTATTTAATGTTAATAAGTGAGTAAGAACCAAGAAAATCATAAATAACTTCCAACTATTTAATGGATATTAAGCTTTGATTTTAACTTTAGGTAGCATTATAAGTGATATTAATAAAATTTTAAAAAATAGTAAATATGAAGTTACCGATCAAAGCCTTATGAATGTCGCCGGGAAAATGGCGTTTAATGAAACAGGAACGAACTAAACCGCAAAAAGACAGCCAACCTTGAGGTCAAAAATACTTTTGACAGATCAACAAGGTGTAAATACCAACCCAAATTTTTGGCGGTTAATTTAAGTTTAACTGAGTAATATATATATATATATATATATATATATATATATATATATATATATATATATATATATATATATATATATATATTGGATTTGAAGTTTCCGCGGGAGCTACATGTGATTTCAGTTGTTTTCCGGGTTTTACTCCGCGTTAAGTAATTTTGGTTTTTAGAAAAACCATTGTTTTGACCAAGGCGAAATGCTTACCAACTTCCTACTGCAACACAAACTGTATGCAATGAACACCTTTTTTAAGAAGAAACAGAATAGAAAATGGACGTGGGCTAGTCCAGACGGAAGAACTAAGAGCGAATATGATTATATAATAACAGACAAAAAGCAAATTATTCAAGATGTCACTGTACTCAATAAACTATCAGTAGGAAGCGACCACAGACCAGTAAGAGCTAGAGTAACGATAAATCTTCAAAAAGAAAGAGCAAAGATGATAAACAGTTGCAAACGCATAGTTTGGAATTCACCAAATCATCCAGAAGCATACATAAAACATATAGCCAAAACTTTACAGAGTAATAATCCCAAATCTCTAAGTATCGACAATCATAATAAATTAATAACAGACTCGGTTAGAAATGCACAACTCAAATTTTGCAAAAAAAATGACACCAAAAGTGAAATTATTTATACATATTATGGGCCATGTGAGTCCTCGTTGACATCTCAGAGGCACAAGCCAAATATAGTTTATAGACCATCTGGCCAGGCTCGAAATGTCCCCGTGTATTTTAAATGAGTTCGAGAAGCCGCTGTTGAGAGACAGCATTTTCTGACTACCTAGTGCGTGGGTCCGCGTTGGCATCACGCGGCCCGTATATACTTTTATGTGAGAGTCCGTGCTGGCCTTTCATGGCACTTAACCTGTTAAATAACAATGTGTAGGTAAAAATTACAACCAGTTTCGTTAAAATCGTTTTTATCGTCTCATGTAAACTTACCTTTTTGGTTTTTACCAAGTTATCAATTTGGGGTATTCAATTGTACATCATTTTCACATAAACCTACAGCCTCCTCAATTAATCCATCCAAATCTAACTGTAAATTTCTAGTGAGAAAATGTCCTAAAGCTAAGGTGTGAACATTATCTGGTAAAATTACTCGTTTATCGTCTGATGATGATAATGCTATTTTATTTTTTAATTCTGTGTATATGGTGTATGAGTGAGATGAAAAAACAAACATTTTTCTAAAAACTGATTTTTTATCTTCTATAACTTGAATATAATCCGATAATTGAAGCTGCTGTTTGATTACATTTTTTTAAATACCTTTTGTTTTTTTCAATAAGTTAGAATTTGATGATTTTACACAATAAGCTTTAGCCCAGTCCCAATAAAATATTCAACAGAAACACCTTTGAATTCATCTTTCATTTTTCCAATGACTGGAGTTTTAGGAATACCGTGAATATTGTCAATTGGATAATTGGATGTATCAAAGTATGATATATTGTTCGTAATATCATTGTAAACATGATTTGCATTAATTTCTAATATAAGAGAGTGTGTGTTTGTATAACATAAAGTAACATTATCTTTATACATTAGTTTGATGGGATCGTAAAAAAATCATATATCATTATTTTGGATAGATCAAGTATGCAAAAGCCTACGTAAAGAACAACTTTCCCCTTTGAACAATAATTCACTCCACCGCAAATCCCTTTCTTGAAAAAATGAACCATATCGATATCTGCTAAAAGCTCAAGCTCTATTTTTGTATATCTTAGCATAGTATACCAACTTAAAGAAGGTACTGTTAAGTAATGAGCCGGATCTAAATTAAATTGGTTCAGAAAAATTTTTCTAAAATTTTCAAAAATATCAGCCAATAAAAGAACATCTGATTTCAAGTATACATCTGAATAAGACCCAAGTGTAAGACACTTAAAAATTGCCCACACTTCAGAAGCTCGTTTATAGTCTTTGTCAGAAATCTGTTCTCCTTTTAAATTATCGTAAAAGAATTCTTTACTTGGTAATCGAGTTTCATTCAATTTCTCAAAACTGTACATATGCATAAGGAAAAACCAGTTTCTGTCTAATTTAAATTCTTCATTATGAAAATGTGTTCTTATTTCATTACACTAATCCGATGTTAATGTTTCAGATAATTTATCCAGAGAACTTGCTAAGAACCTGTAACGATGTGCTGAACGTCCTACAGCAACAGCGTTTAACAGTTCGAACCGTGGGAGTGTCAATAATCACGCATCAATTTCCACGACAAGACGACGAGGTGGGCTCCAGAGCGGCTATTTAAAGCGAGCGGCTGGCAGAATTAAAGGGGTCTTGTGGCTAACGCTCTAGGCTCCCTGGCGCACTAGTGCATTGAATCTGCGAGGCTCATGAAATTGGACATGCTCTCGGCATTGGTCACAGTGATACTCCAGATGCTATGATGTTTAATATTGTATCAGAATAAGATTAGTGTTCTACATGATGATGATATAAATGCAGTACAATATCTATATGGGGCTAAAAATTAAAATAAATATGCTACAATCCCAAAAGTTACAACACCAGCTACTACAAGGCCTACAACACGTAAGCAACCGATCGGTTCAAGACATACAACAGCTAGCTCAACAACGTCAAGACTTAACTAAAAAGCAGCCGACCGGTACAAGCCATACAACAGCTAGCTCAACAACGTCAAGATCTACAACTCCTAGTTTATATGGAAACTAGACTTGAACGAAATGATTATTCCATCTCAACCTGAACTTCTTGCTGATTATATTCGTACAGAATTACGTCAATACACTAGTTGCGTTCGGTTAATACATATCCGATATCTCGATTAGCTCTGTTGGCTCCGCAAGCGTTCGGTAAATACATCTACCTGCTCCGTCTGATCTGCTCCGCGTTCGTTAATTGTCAGAGGGAGCGAAAAGATTCGATCTGTTCCCTCGAAGTTGAGAAGCAGATTAGACGGATTTTTCAGTTGTCATTTGTCACATTTGTTTACAGTGTTCAAAGTAATTGTTATTTTTTAAATAAATCCAGAAATGAGCGAAGTTGCAGTTGGAAGTATCTTGTACATATGCAATATGTGCGATCATAACTGTGGGGATCCACAGTTGATGATCCATCACATGAACTTGAACCATTCATTTTCAAGTAAGTTTCATTCCCATGTGTATTTGATTTTCTTTTATTTTTATCCATAATTCGCAAATAAATTTATTGGCCTTTGTTATTTTGTAGATGAAAGTGACGCCCTTAAAGCAGTTACTGCATATACAGTCAAAGAGGTATCGGAAGCCAATACTGCACCTTCCTCATCTGCTTCTGCGACACAATTAGATAATATAGATAAAAAAGTGTGGACTAAGGAAGCAACTCTTATATTTATTCAGTTGGTTGAGGAAAATGACGAAAATTTCCAAAAATCAATTAAAAAGCATATTTGGGCAAAGATAGCCAGTTCTTTGAACAAGCAAATGAACGTGGGTGTAACATGGCAACAATGCGACACCAAATGGAAGTCTTTAAAAAAAACGTATAAGGATATTAAAGATTATAACGCAACATCGGGGAAAAATAGAAGAAAATGGGAGTTTTATAATGAAATGAACAACATTTTATTCAATAAACCGGAAATTTGTGCACCAGCTACATGCAGTAGTAATGCTGGCCTTGTGATTAATGAAGACAAGGAAAACCAGAAATCTCCTCCATCCAGTAAGGAAAAACGTGAAAGCACTCCATCAACATCAGGGAGTGAAACCTTTGAATCCTCTTTTTCAAAAAAAAGGAAACTAGCAGACAATGCAGTAGAACGTCGCCATAAGGAAAAAAATTCAAAGGCAGGATAGATTTCTCAATTGTTTCGAGGATTTTGTAAATACTTACAAAAGCAAAACTAATTAGTAGTTGTAGTGCTACTTTTTTTCACTGATTTCAGTATTATTTATTTATATTTGAATATTTTTTTTTGCAGTTGATCTTATTAAGTATGGAAGGTACATATTATTTCTTTTTCTTGACCAAAAGTATTGTTAATTTATTTTCTGTTTTCATTTTATATTTTTGTAGTTTATTTATTTTATTAACCATTAGTAGTACATATTATTTATCTTTTTTGTCTTGACTGAAACTATTGTTAATTTATTTTCTGTTTTTAGTTTATATATTTGGAGTTTATCTCCTGATTGAATAAAACGTACATATTATTTATTTACTGTTTGTTTTATAGTTTTGGAGTTCCGACTGATTAACTATTAGTAGTATGTTATTTATTTTCCTAGATTGGTTTTGTTTGACAGAATAAATATAAATTTATAAAACAAAGACATTTTATTTTTTATTTATTAAAGGAATCTCTGGTCTACAATTAATGAATGCATTATAAAATTTCGTTTATGTATTCCTGCCTCATTGTTTGGCTGTACAATATTTTCTGCCTCTTCATTGACATTTTCTCTCTCCTCTTCTAATTCATGCCTGGCAACAAGTTCTTCAGGTGAATCTCCCCTCAAAATGCAAATATTGTGCAAAATGCAACCTGAGACAATAAGAAGTGCGATTAAATCCACTTTTATTGTCTCTAACGATTTCAAACGACGAAACCGTCCTTTCAAATACGCAAATGAATGTTCAATCACAACACGACATTGTGACAGTTTTAGATTGTAATTTTTTTCATAAATATTCAGTCCCCCAATGTCTTTGGAACCTATTAGTATTTTGGAGGACAATTTATATGCGAGATCTCCAATCATATGCATATTGGTCGGAATTTCGGCTGAACCATCATTTATTCTCAGACTCAAATCCGATTTAGTATATAGCCTCCAATCATGCATGGATCCTGCCTCTCCTGCCTATACATCCAAAAACAACATTTTATCATCGCACACGCCTTGTAATAGTACTGAATGATAATTTTTTCTATTACAGTACGAGTTTGGGTGATTTTTTGGTTTTAATATTCTTATATGGGAACCATCTATTGCTCCAATAATTCCTACAAGTATATTTAATAAAAAAAATTATTCTTGTTTTGAAGAATTTCTTGCAAACCTGGAAAACCATTAATATATTGAAATCGTTCACTGATTTGACGAGCACGATTCCTGTTAGGCCAGGATATAATTTTGTATGCTGTATTCACTTTAAGTAAGTTCCTACAGGTTCTATACAATACATCCCAACATGTACTTTTGCTTATCCCAAACCTATCAGCAACTGATCTGAAAATCACAATACAATTTTAATAAACATGTAACAATGGTGTTTGTTATCTTATACCTAAAGGATTCTAAATTTGAGAGACACCAAATAGTAACCATTGTTTGTTTTTCTACAGTAATGGAAGGATGTCCTCTGGTGTTAGGTTCTTCATTATGAGGAAGCTGAATATCGTGAAGCTTCTGCAAAAGATCTTCAAATGTATCGGGATTAATCCTAAAATGCATTTTAAACTGCCCATCACTAAAACGAGGAACAGTCTCTTCTGCAAAGTTATCAACTTTTGGCAAAACTTTACTATCATCAGTTTCATCGTCACTATCATCAAAAATTAATTCCTGAACCATTTTAATGGACATTAAAACGGTTTCCTCAGCAGCCATGTTCATGTTCATAAGAAAATTTCAAAGAAATAGGTACCTTAAAACAAACATTACATGAGTCTTCAAACTTTCAGAAACCGATTTGTATCTTGATTCTACGATATTTATATGATAAATTACCAAACAAAAATTCATCGCAGATAGAAGTGTTTGTAATCTCGACAAAATTGATTTAAGTTTACATTTCCGTACTGGTAAATCTTGTAATTAAAACTAATCAACTGTGATAATCCCTAAATTTTTTTATCCTAGCTATTCCTTGGATGGGTCAGATAATTCTAATGGAATCATTAATAATTACCAATATCTCTTCACTTCTGTTTTTACAGACTGAATATTCAAAATTATCGAAAAATATAATTGATGATCCAACACACCGAAAACAAAAGAACGCCAAAAATTTAAAAACAGGTCAAGTTATTTATTTAAGGATTGTCGACAATGACAAATGACATTTCAATGAGCGTTCGTTAAATAACTTTCACTCGATTAGATCTGTGATCACGTGATATCAAATCTGCATCTGCTCGCTCCGCTCCGTTTTTCTAAAACCGAACACAACTACTGTACAACACATTTTTCAAACAACAAACGGTGATTTGGTTACAGTTGTGTCTCTTAAACAAATATTTCTCATCATCATTCCCTAGTATTCAATTGATCGATAATTTTTCACTTAATATACCCAATAATGCTCACATCAATGCTAATTTTTAATCAAATGCTGGGCGGTCCTACACATTTTATAATAATATGTCATATATAGAATTTTCTAATTATTTTAGTAGCAAGTTACAGAGAGGACAGATAAAAGACATATTTCCGAAATATCTAAAGATATTTCTCTCGCACTTCGATGGATTGATTTACTTTTTCCGTCAAGATACTTACTATAAATTTAATGAGTTTACAAGAAACGTTATTGCAGCAGGACCATTTAATTGGAATCTATTTGGAGTCCAAACGAAAATATCTTACAACAATTAAAAACTCTTATATCTAAACTTGTATCTGTATATAATTTAAAGTGTAAAAGATGTGTTTTTTATTTACTAATAACTAAAAATTTTAAAATATGTTTTTTATTTACGAATACAAATTCGTGATAAAGTTACTGAGTCGCGAATTCTCATAAGGTTTGTTGCAACTCGTGAAGAAACCGTACATGTTTATATCCTAGAGCAAAAAAATGCATATGTGTGTTGCAGTTGTTAAGTCGTGTAATAGTTTAGTCATAGGAAAGATACGTAGATACGTAAAGATACATAGGAAAGAAAGACTGGTTTGGATTCTCAATCTTTAATAAGAAAAGCCAGGGACAGAAATGATTTTGCTGAGGTTATCGCCAACCTTCATTGAAGACGGCACCCAAAGAAGAAGGAAAGATACGTTATATTTGAAATTATTTGTAGTGTTAGACATCAACAACCAGATGAAACTAACAGTATATTTACTACGTAAAAGGCATGTGTTCAGACTAAGCCAAATATGTTAAAATTGTAAAGAATAAAAAGTTGTTTAGCTAAACTGCAATATATTTACGACTTAAAATGCTAGATAATAAGTAGCAAAAAATACGTCTATACAGAATAGTTACAGAGATTGTTTAGTCATTGGAAAAATCATATACATTTAACCAATCATATTTAAGGTTGGAATCAAGTACTGTTGGATGAGTCCATTTAACTGACAAAATAAGGCAGTTCGTTATACAACCTGCAACTTTTTCAATTTCATTAAAATCTATAACACATAAGAACAAATAGCAGTTTTGTGTAATAATTGAATGTTATGTTATTATTATGTGATGTGTCTTTAAACAAACTCGTCTCGTTTTTCACAATCACTAAAATTTGGCACGCGAGTTGTAGTAGTAGCCAGCCCTGTTCTAAAGTAGAGTACGGGGGACTTGAGCATGGGAAAATTTTGTATCTTAATAGCATTGCAAGCACCGCCCACCACAATCAACCAATAACAACGAAACCACGCCCACGCCCTCTGACGCGGCTGACTCTGTTCGTCTGTCAAGTCTTCTGTTCCTCAAAACGTGAAGATAGCGTCAATTCTTCTTTTCGTATAACCAAACTTGAAAATAGCTTCTCTTAGCGTAGGGGGGTCGGGGCTTCGTTGTAAATGGGGGCCAAAACATATCTTATATAACGGGGAGTATCGAATATGTTAATCCAGTTACGAGCTGCACACTATATTTTATCTACGACCACATAATTTAGAATGTTCTGTGATAGTTGTCCGATTTTAACGATCAAAGCGTGAACGATAAAAGCATGAACGAGGACGGTATAAAAAACAGACCTCGTCGAAAAAAGCTTCTCTCATATGGTATTGAAATAACGTACAGCATCGCTGGAAATGAAACGAGTAGGAATGTATACAATTCTTAAAGTATGACCAAACCAGCAATCATTCACTATATAATCTTCTCTGCTCTTTATAAAGAGCTATGGGTACATCATACATATATTACATCTGGTTGATCACCGCTAACATGAATCTTATCTGAACAATAACTACTACAATAACACCTAGGTCTCCAATGTGCACATAAGTATATGCGTAACATTTTTATGGAAATTACAGAATAGAGTTTGTATTGTGAGCTGCTTGCTATTACATTTCAGGTCGGTTTTGTCGAGTCTCAGATAAAAACGTTAATATATTTAGGAAAAAGGAAATTTACAGAATAAAAAAAACCAATGAAATTTATTTTTTATTATTGTAAAAATTCAAAAATGTTTATCCCTTAACAATTGAAAGAAGTTTGCGAACTATAAGGATATTGTAGTATATTTATATAGTTCTAATTTATTTGTCTTTATCTAATTTATTGTCTATATTCTAATTTATTAAAACTCACGATATCTAATTACTAATTTATTAATTAACTTTACAACTATTTATGTCACGTTTCGTTACAATTAAATCGCGTTTCCCGATCTTCTTATGACTAACTCCTCAATGAGAATCTTCCGTTATTTATATGAAACCAGCTTGTAAACAGAATACTGTAGAAAATACGATGCCGTTCTCGACGTAGACACAGCGGCGACTGGTCTCAAAACTGGTATGTTTTTTTTTTTTCATCGGCTAGTCCCCAGGAAGTTCGATTGCTGTTTGTTTAGCGAAGGGAACCCAAAGGGTGTCAGGTAGATTTTTGACCTAGAAATTACGAGAATCAATAAAAAAAGAATTAGTCATAAAATATTTACATTTCTATACGCCATAACATTTAAAATCGTAACATTGCCCCCCTCTTAAAAGATGGTTCCTCCTGGAACCTTGTCGGGACTGGAACTGGAACGACATGCTGATATCGGCAACTGGACTCTCTTTTACAACTTCCAGTTGTATAAAAATGACAAGGGACGGTTTTTTCTCCGCACCAGTAACTATGCGGATTGCAACAGACTAACAACTGGACTTCGGTGTCTTTTAAGATCTCCTCTACCATGTTTCGTATAACCCTCCAATCTAATTGGCGGCACTCCAACTTTGGCATGGCTAACTTTTGCACGTCGGACTCTAGTACGTGCTCTCTCAACTGAAGTAAGGCTTCCCATACATCTCGGTAGGTAGGCTGGTCACGGGCAGTGTCTTTTGTTACCAGGTAGAAAAGGTAACGTGATGCATCTTGGAGTTTCAAGGTTTTACCGGGAGCTGGCACTTGACATTGAAATTCTGCAACTCGACCGAACTTCCTTCGAAAAACGGATGCCAACCCTGGTGCGTCTTTGATACTCGCCGGGATGGTAAGGGCCAGTGAGTAGTCATCGGGCAGCGCAAGTAGATCTTGCCTTTCTTCAGTGGTAACACCATGTCTTGCTTTACCGGTACTTCCATAGGCACCCATGAATTCCTCAAACGTGAAGTCAGACACATCTTGGACTTGGTTTACTTCCACTTCTTCATCTACGTCGTGGTCACCTTCGAAAGACGCCAGCCGGTTATGGTGTACTATCATCGGCTTTCCCCTCGGAATCTTGCTTATTCGATAAATGGCATCATTGATCTTTTCCATAATGAGGTATGGACCTGCCCAAAACTGCTGCAACTTGGGGGAACAACCTTTTCGCTTTTTGGGATTATAAAGCCAGACTTTGTCGTTCTTCTTAAAACACCCCTTTTCGGCTTGCATATCGTACCGTTTCTTCATTCGGTCACTAGCGATCTGGAGATGGGAACGGACCAATTCGTGTACATCGTCCATTCTTCTTCGTAATTCGATCACATAATCTTCACCTGCTACATCTTCTCCAGTTCGACACCCAAACTCTAGATCACAAGGTAGTCGAATCTCACGTCCGAATAGGACTCTGGCTGGTGTCTGGCCTGTCGATTCGTTAACAGCAGATCTGTAGGCCATTGTAAAGAACGGAAGATATTGGTCCCAGTCTCGCTGATGATCGGACACCATCTTTGTCAAATACTTGCCAACTGTCCTATTCATTCGTTCTACCATACCATCCGATTGCGGATGATAAGCCGTAGTTCTTGTTTTCTTCATACCTAGTCTATCACATATCCCTTGGAATAGATCGCTTTCAAAGTTCCTGCCTTGGTCACTATGGATCTCCAAAGGCACTCCAAATCGGCTGATATATTCTTGGATCAACTTATCTGCAACGGTGGCCGCCTTCTGGTCTGGAAGTGCGTAAATCTGGACCCACTTAGTGAAGTAATCCATTACTACCAACATGTACTTGCCTCCATTATCACTTTCTGGAAATGGCCCAGCAATGTCCAAAGCTATTCTTTCAAACGGGCTTCCAACATTATATTGTCTCATAGGAGCTCTCCTTTTTCGATAAGGCCCGTTACTCGTAGCACAAATAGTACATTTCTTACACCAGTCTTTTACATCGTCGGAACTGTTCATCCAATAAAACCGTTCCCGAATTCGCTGAAGGGTCTTCTTCACACCAAAATGCTCTCCTGATGGACTGTCGCGTAACTGACGAAGTACTTCGGCTATTCTGCTCTTTGGAATCACCAACTGTCTTCTCTTCTCTGAACCGTCATAATTTTCCAGGACTCGTTTGAGCAAGCCATCTTCCATGATAAATGAGTCCCACTGGGCCCAATACGTCTTAACAACTGAGCCTAGGTTCGATATTTCTTGCCAAGGTGGTCGATGGTTTTCCCCTTTCCATTTTCGGATTTTCTGTATAACTGGATCTCTCTCTTGTTCTTCCCTGATCTTGGTAGGCGTCCAGTCGTCGTTGATCACCGTCGTTCTTAGCACTGCTGCTTCCTTGGATTCCGTTTTGTTGCAGTGAGAACACTCTGCTGGCATGGCCTTCTGGAAAGAGAATCAGCGTTTCGGTGGCTAACTCCGGCCCGGTGCTCAATCTTAAAATCATATTCTTGGAGTCGTTCGATCCACCTGGCTATCTGACCCTCTGGATTCTTAAACTGCATCAATCACTTAAGGGCGGCATGGTCGGTTCGGATTAAAAACTTCCTTCCATAGAGGTATTGATAGAAGTGCTCTACTGATTTCACTACTGCCAAAAGTTCTCTTCTCGTGACGCAATAATTACGCTCAGGTTTTGAGAGAACTTTACTAAAATATCCAAGGACTCTTTCCTGTCCTCCTTGAATCTGAGACAGCACTCCTCCAATTCCCACATTGCTTGCATCTGTATCTAAGATGAACTCTCCTTCTGGCAGTGGATACCCTAAAATTGGTGCTGTGATTAAATGCTTTTTTAAGGTCTCAAAGGCATTCTGGCAGTCTACATCCCAGCGGTATTCTCTTGCTTCCTCTGTAAGTCGCGTTAATGGTTTAGCGATATCTGCAAACTTCTTAATAAACCTCCGGTAGTAAGTACATAGTCCCAGAAAACTTCTCACTTGGTGTTTGTCAGTTGGTTTTGGCCATTCCTTAATAGAAGCGATTTTTCCTTATCCACGGCCACTCCTTCTTTACTGACTATATGACTCAGATAATTGATTTTACCTTGAAATAGCTGGCACTTCTTGGGGTTTAACATCAATTGGGCAGCTTTAAGTCGATTAAAAACGTTTTCTAAATTATTCAGATGGTCTTCAAATGTCTCCCCCAAGACGATTATGTCGTCTAGATAAACTAGGCATGTTTTCCAAGATAACCCTCTCAACACATTTTCCATAAGCCTCTCAAATGTCGCAGGAGCGTTACAAAGTCCAAATGGCATAACGTTGAATTGCCATAATCCAGATCCTGTGGTGAATGCTGTCTTTTCTTTATCTACCGGGTCCAATTCTACCTGCCAGTATCCAGACTTCAAATCCAAAGTAGAAAATAATTTACTTCCAGCCAATGTGTCCAATGTGTCATCGATCCGAGGCAGAGGATAACTATCTTTCTTGGTAACGTTGTTCAGCAAACGGTAATCCACACAGAACCTCGTTGTTCCGTCTTTCTTTTTAACCAGGACCACCGGAGAGACCCATGGGCTTGTAGAAGGTTCTATTACCCCGTCTTTCTTCATTTCCTGAACAATCATTTCATCATTTCAGCTTCCTCTCTTTTCGCCTGTGGTAATCGTCGAGCTGTTTGACGAATTGGCTTAGCATTACCAGTATCAATTTTATGCTTAACAACGGTAGTTCTTCCCGTCTTTCCTATTTTCGGTACGAAAATATCACGGTACTGCCGAAGGAATTCTCTTAATTTCCTTTTCTCAATCTGATTCAGAGACTGTCCAGCAACTGCAACCATTTGGTCAAATTTGTCGTTGGAATTATCGGAAGTTGTCGTCTGACGGATTATGGATGTCACAGGTACACAAGTTCCTACTTTTGTCTCTTTCTTGATGGTCACTGGGTAGTCATTGACATTGATAAGTCTAACAGGAATTTCTTTAGCCGAGGTCACCAATTCCTTTCCAATTATGATTCCACGGCCAACTTCGTCGTCATGGTTCCAAGGCTCCATCATAACAGGTGTCCCTTTGTCCACAATTCCCTGTAGCCGCGCTACTATGATCGTTTCACTTCTCGCAGGCACGACTGTATCTTCTTTAACGGCTGGTTGCATAATGTTGTCATCATGTGGATGGAGAAATACCTCCTCGTTACCAACTTTGATTACTTTGTTCTTAAAATCCAATTGGAATCCATGCGTATTCATTACGTCCATTCCAAATATAACATCCTCTTCGATGTCAGCAACTATAACAGTATGGACGAACTTTTCTGCTCCAATTCCTAATTGTACCTGGATTTCTCCATGAATGTTGGCATTTTCACCTGTGGCGGTCCGAAGTCGCAACCTCGTTGGTAACAGTTTCTTTCGGCTGTTTATAACTGTCGGGCGTATAATGCTTCTGGTCGCTCCGGTATCCACCAACAACGTATGCTCTTTACCATTTATTTCTCCATCTACATATACACTATCTTCACGACATTTCAAAGAAGCTATTAGTATGAGAGGGTCTTTGGAAAAGTTCTGGGTCGAAGCTGCCCCCCTAAGGCCGACCCGTTCCGGTTTTGTCTTCGGTCTTATGGTCTTCGTTTTCTTGTATGTCATGCTTTTCACCATAATAACGAGCTGGTCAAGTTTATCTTCATCTTCTTCCTCTTTTACAGTCCTAACTTTACTGTACCCACCAGAGGCCTGCTTAGCTGACTCGTATTCGAGGGCGGCAGATAAGACATCCATCAGCGTCTTGTGACGAGCTAATCGTAGTATTCTCTGCATTTCATGATCACGAAGACCATCAATAAACGTTTGAACGGCCAACTTTTCCATCATGTCTTCGGGAGCTGTTGGATAAGCATATCGCACTAATCTGGCTATATCTACCTCATATTCTTGAAGAGCCTCATCTTTCTTTTGTCTTCGATTTTTAAGCTGCGACTGATCTACATGCTCCAAGCGTCCGTGGCCATATCGCATATTTAACCTTTTCTTAAGTTGTTCAAAATCATCTGTCTCCTCTACGGCTATGGTCTGGAGCACATCTAAGGCATCTCCTCGAAGAGCGATAGTCAGGTTTACAGCCTTTTTTTTTTCAGACCATCCATTCGCTCTTGCAGCTGATTCGAACTGTTTCATGTAGTTGTTCCATGACGATTTTCCATCGAAAGTTGGGACTTTGACATGAACAGAACCTCCACTTCCTTCAAATTTCGGCCGTGTTTCTAACTTACATTTCGTCTCGTCTTCTTTTGTCTCTGCTATAATTGGATTGTTTTTTCTTTCTGCTGTCCCTGTTTCCTCCATCTTCCTTTCCATTTCTTTTATCCTCTCTTCGAAGGCCAACATATCGGCAGCAACTTGGTTCTTTAACGAAGACACTCTATCATCGAGGGCAGAAATCTCAGAAGTGACTTTGTTTTCTAATGATGCGATATCACCGGAAATTTTGGCTACCTCATCAGAGACTCTGGCTACATCGGAAGAAACTTTGTTTTCTAAAGAAGCGATGTCACCAGAAATTTTCGAAATCGACGAGATGACAGCATCTTCAAATATATAAGTTTCCGGATTCAAACCTTCTTCCTCCAAAGCCTTCTTTAGTCGTTGGACTAACTCAGTCTTTTTTCCGGACGAAGCTAATTCTCTGTCTTCAAGATGCCTTCTTAGATTCGTAACTGTGAGCTCGTAAATCGTAGCCATTGTTCACCAATTTCACTTCTTTTTAAAAATTCAAATTAAATTTATCTAAAATGCCACTTTTTCTGACACCAATGTAGTATATTTATATAGTTCTAATTTATTGTCTATATTCTAATTTATTAAAACTCACGATATCTAATTACTAATTTATTAATTAAGTTTACAACTATTTATGTTACGTTTCGTTACAATTAAATTGCGTTTCCCGATCTTCTTATGACTAACTCCTCAATGAGAATCTTCCGTTATTTATACGAAACCAGCTTGTAAACAGAATACTGTAGAAAATACGATGCCGTTCTCGACGTAGACACAGCAGTGACTGGTCTCAAAACTGGTATGTTTTTTTTCCATCGGCTAGTCCCCAGAAAGTTCGATTGCTGTTTGTTTAGCGAAGGGAACCCAAAGGGTGTCAGGTAGATTTTTGACCTAGAAATTACGAGAATCAATAAAAAAAGAATTAGTCATAAAATATTTACAGTTCTATACGCCATAACATTTAAAATCGTAACAATATGATTAACCCTGTCAAAGCTCTTCTAGAAATCTGTATAAATATCAAGCTGCGCCTTATATATTTTACCAACGTTCATATCATAATTTATAATATACGGCTATACCATAAAAATGTTGGTAAAGTAGTAGGTATCAATTTCATGTAATAAGCATCTGTGAACATATTGCAAAAACCATATGACAAAAAACTGTATAAATAGGAAACAATATTTTTAATTTGAATAGTTGCTACAATGAACTGTGCGCAATCTATAGTGCCAGCTGTGTTAAAGTAAGATTGAAAAATATTTTTAAACTTTTATTAAAACTATTTTACACTCCAACCATCATCAAGCTAATTTTTATTTTTTGACAAAGAATACTATTTTTATTAATAAAAAAATGTTTTTTACAGTCCAATCATCAACTAAGTTTTTTTTTTTATTTAAAATTTGTCTATATTTTTTAATTTCAATCACTACAAGAAACTAACATTAGCTACACTTTAATCAAAGCCTTAAAAAATCTATATGAAAATTCTACATCACAAGTAAAAATTGGCAACACACTATCTAAAAAGTTCATCGTTAACAAGGGTCTGCGCCAGGGCTGCTGTATTTCACCAACGTTGTTCAAGATATATATTGCAAAAGCACTAAACCAGTGGAAACGTAAATGTCACGGTATGGGTATAGACCTCGGAGATGTTTGTTTATATACCTTACAATTTGCTGATGACCAAGTCATCATAGCCAATGATAAAGACGATTTAGAGTATATGGCAAGAAAACTAAAGGAGGAATATGAACAGTGGGGATTATGTAGAAAAAACTAAATACCTACCCATAGGAGCTGAGTTATCCAATATCGAACTAGAGAATAATAAAGAAATCACATCCTGTAGTTAATATACGTACCTGGGAGTAATCTTCGATAGAACGGGAAAAGACGATGAGGAAATAAAGAAAAGGGTTACACAAGCTAGAAGAACAATTGGCTGCCTAAATGGAATACTTTGGAGCTCTGAAATAGGAATAAAGCGAAAATATAACATCTATGAGTCACTAATTAAAAGCAGTCTACTTTATGGAGCAGAAACTTGGAGAATAACCGAGAACAACAGAAAAAAATTAGAAGCTGTAGAAATGGATGTGTTTAGAAGATCGTTAGGTATATCCCGCAGGGAAAGAGTTCGAAATGAGGAAGTAAGACGAAGAATTGGAATAGATGGTTACTTAACAACAGACATTGAGAGGAAACAGTTGATTTGGTATGGTCATGTTCAAAGAATGGAAGACACAAGACTACCCAAGAAGATTATGCAGTGGGTACCACCAAACCGCAAAAAACGAGGAAGACCCAAAAAGACATGGAAAGAAGGGGTAACTAAAGCAATGAGTACAAGAGATCTTAGAGACAGCCAATGGGATGATAGAAGGACGTGGAAGTTAGGCATCGGACAACGTCGAAAGACGTTCTAAAACCGATATATATATATATATATATATATATATATATATATATATATATATATATATATATATATATATATATATATATATATATATATATTTTAATTTCAATCAACTTTTATTTAAAATTTTGTCCATAATTTCAATTTATATTTTTAATTTTTAAATTTTTATTAAATAAACGCTGCATGAGGTATTTTAAATTTTTTAAATGTAACATTAATGTGTATATACAAGTAACCGTCTCAACTAGCACACGAATCAGATCAACGAACAGGACTATTTCCTTTATATATATATATATACATATATACATATATATATATATATATATATATATATATATATATACTATATATATATATATATATATATATATATATATATATATATATATATAATATATATATAGTATAATGGTAAAGTTGATTGGGTTAGCAGCTGACCTTACCATTATACTAATTAATAATTGGACAGCTGTGATCATTCTTCGTATATATTATATATATATATATATATATATATATATATATATATATATATATATATATATATATATTATATAAGGAAAAAATTTTAGATTTTTATAACTTTTAAAAATATTGTGTAAGTTTAAAAGAAGAGTGTATTATATTACTTTGAAAAACTTACCATTTTATAACGATTTGAATGGTTTCAGGACTGAGCACCCCGTATTGATTTGTAAATGTCAATTGAACACATCAGAGATATCACAATTTTGACTGGTATATGTCCGTAAATATTTACACTGTTAACACGCGGCAATTGATACACTTTATCTGAGTACTATCTATCTATCTAATTAGCCTTCTTCGGTCCATCTTTGGACATAGGCCTCCCCAATCCTTTTCCATTCTTCTCTGTCTGTCGCAACAGTCATCCATCTAGAGCCCCCGTGCTTCTTGATATCATCTGCCCATCTCATTTGGGGCCTTCCTCTGCTTCGTTTATATTCCCACGGTCTCCAACTTATAAGAATTTTTTTCCATCGATCTTCTTTTTGTCTTATATTGTGTCCGGCAAATCTCCATTTCAATTTTGCAACTTCTTGTCTAACATCCCTCACTTTTGTTTTCTCTCTTATCCACTCGTTTCTCTTCTTATCCATTAGTCTTATGTGCAACATTTGTCTTTCCATTTCTCTTTGGGTTTTTATGATTTTGTCCATGTTTGCTTTTGTAAATGTCCACGTTTGCGAGCCATACGTAAGAACAGGGAGTACGCATTGATTATATACTTTGGTCTTAAGATGCTGTGGATATCTTTTGTTTTTAAGAATGTAGCTTAGTTTGCCAAATGCCGCCCATGCCAGTCTAACTCGTCTCTTGATCTCTGCTGTTTGGTTCTCTTTGTTAAGTTTTATAGTTTGACCAATATATATATATATAATAATCCTTAACTTGTTCTATTTCATCTTGTCCGATTCTCATTGTGATGTCTTCATCTGTATTTGTTATAGTTTTGGTCTTGCTGTAATTCATATTAAGGCCTATCTTTCCAGCTTCTACGTCCAGTTCTTTCATCATTTCAACTAATTCATCTTTTTTATCGGTTATCAATACGATGTCATCAGCGTACCTTAGATGGTTCAAGCGTTGTCCACAAATTTTTATACCTTTTTTTCCCCATTCTAATCTTTTAAAAGTATCTTCAAGAGCCTGATTGAAAAGTTTCGGTGATATTGTATCACCCTGTCTCACGCCTTTACGCCTCTACTTATTTGTACTGAGTACTATAGCTACGCAAAAAGCACACATCGTTAAGCTGAAGAAAATAAAAGTGTGGGGAAAATTAAGGATGGAGCAAAATATTAGGGAGCGGATGATCTAATAAACCGACATTGTGTATATAGTTTATTGTGAGGGCTATCTGCAGATCTACATGAAATTGAATTTGCATAAGTTCTCCAGCACTAAACTCATGCTCTAAAAAAATTGTGTGATTAAACAAATGCAAATTAAGGAGATATGACAAATTACACACTTGATTATATTGAGAAAAATATAGAAAGTTAATAACAATTGGAAGATTTGACTCGTCAATAAATTCCGCTGAAGATACTAATACGAGCACTTTAATGATCTGCCAATATGTTTGAATATCAAACGCTCAATGATCGGTGCAAATTATTTATCTAACTATGAACATATGGTGTAAAGAAATGTATACGATTAAATGTCAATAATAGATCAGAGTAGACACATATGTTAGTTAGATGAGTAGAAAAATTACCGGTAACTTTTATGTACTACAGAATGAAACTTATGACTTATAAACAGTAAAGTTGAATCACACAGACAATATGCTACTATGCAAATGTATACCAAAGTGTTCTCCCGCTATTGAAGCGGAATTTTTCTGCCTAGTATGTGATTAATTATTTTCAAAAAATATCGACTCGAATACATTTAACCCTATCACAACTACGATTCACCCTCGATGCGGTTATCATGCTACGCCTAAAATATATAAATTTATGTGTAAAGGACAGGTGCACGTTGTAGGAATAGGTACACCGGTTTTTTTTTTTTTTTGATAGTGATAGTAGCGATGATTTAAGCACCAATGAAGTGGATGATTAATTCTCTAATTGTCGTTACCCTCCTTCCTCCTTTTATATTCCTCGGTATGATCAATCTTAGCCATTTCATTGACCCCTCATTTCATACTTTTAGGTCCATATAACTCTTCTAAGCCCCTTTTATCATCTTCAGATATGTTAGTAGGAAAGGTTTGATAAAACTGATACATTACAGCTTTCTTATCGCTACTATGAGATAAACCTAAAGCGTAATCAACTTCATGAAGAAGGACAGCAAAGAAATTTGTACGACCTTCTGCTATAGAATTCAAACTGAAATCCCATGTTAGGTTGCTGTTCATATGACTTTCTATGCATGCAGTTACTGGTGGAAAATAAGAATGTGCTAATACACCACTTGTAAATTTAAAAGGGCAGCCGCTGTTGTCCTGGCAATTATATCGAAAAGAGTGCCGCTTTGGAACGACTGTTATTGTTATATCCGGATTTGGATTTGGGACTTTCAGATAAGTAAACTTAAATTATGATGCTTTTTCCCATATTTCAAATACTCCTTTAGCGACTTCCAAAGCTTCAGGGGTAAATTGTGGAAAATACCATTTTAAATCAAATTTTTTCCATGCTGATTTTACAGCGTAAGCATGGTCTCCTTGTATACATCTTGGTTTCTGCATTAACGCCATCGTTTCCCTATTTAATTTCCCATCCACAGGTAAATTATATATTTCTTGAAACTCATACAGCTCATAAGAGCAGCTAGAAAAACCAGTCCCTATAAAGTGGTTGAAATGTCATTCAAAGACTTCAAAAATTTTAAAATGTTACCAGCAGTGAAGCTTAATGATTTTAAAAGTAGCCAAACATCTATGCTAAAAGTGAATAAAAATGAACCGCAGACAATTTACTTCAAAACTAACCATGGTTCTGAATGGGAAAGGGAAAATTGGCGACCTTTAACTTCTACTGCTATCAATGAGGAGGTACCGGCTCTTTACACTAAAAAAATTAAAGTTAAGGGAAGTAAAGTAAAGGCCCTAATTAATTTAATAGATAGGGGTGTAATTCCTGAAGTGTATAGAGTTTTTTATGAAAACTTATGATTTGTTAATTTTTGTTAAGTAAGCTTAAGCAGTTTAAATTTTGTTCCTGAAAATGTTTTTGTTTAAGTCTTAGTTTTGCTTAGTGTTAACAAACTTAGGTTAGTTACTAGTGTTACCAATATACTAAATAAATTTCTTATAGAACTTATTTTTTCGTTTTTCCCTCTATTTATGGGGTTATGTAATACTCTGCAGGTCTACTCACTACTCTTAAAAGACTTAATATATTATCTAAAAAGCCTTCCGTGGTCACCTTACGAGAAAGCTTCTGCAATTTAAAAAAAAATTAATTTTGAGTTCGTGTAAGAAGCCTAAGAAACAATTTCGGATATTATTTTTAATTGCCATTAAAATAACATAGGGAAACTGTAAGTTAAGTCGGCAATGGGCAAAACTTTTGTTATCAAAACGGTACATGTTTAATGAGATAACGACGCAACTGCAAATTTTTTACTGAATTTGAAGATTTTTCATAATTTTTTTTCCCTCTAGTGGTAGATAATAAAAAAATATATTCAATTACAAAAAATTACTTCAATAGATTAAAAATTGATTGCAATAGGGCATTTTTGCCAAGACAGACTTTAAATCTTTTCTTTCAACCGCTATTACTCGAAACTACAAATTAGCATATGCGTCGGTATCTTTATAAACCGTCGACATGTACTCGTTGACACAATACGAGAAGGTAAAAAATCCGATCACGTTCAAAAAAACTAAGAAAATTAATTATAACCGGGTGGTTTGGTACATTTACGAACTCACCACTGTTTAATAAAACTAACAGTAAATATTCAGCCATTACGTTTGAATGTTGTAACGTGAAAAATGTCCATTTCACGTACAATGTAATTTTTTTTGATTAAATATATCTCAGCTCGTTTGTTAAAATAAATATTTAAATAGTCAATAATTGTTCACATTAATTTAAATAATTTTAATTCTAAATGAGTTCCTATTAGGTATGCAACCAGTTAATTATAACCTAGTAATGTGTTTAGTATAACAATCTTATCCCATAAATCAGTTTACTCAGTGTGTATCTATGGAGAACGAAGTTCTATGGGTATTGGTAATTTATTTTCTGTCAGTTGTCGATATATTTTTGACATCTGAATAATTCTTGCCTTTCTGATATACGCTTTCGTAGAGGAAAGTCGAATTTTGGTTTCCTTTAAATCAAGGGTAAGAAATTAGAGTCATTCAAGTTTTTTTTCAAAATTTTATGTTAGTTAATTTATTTCAGGGTTTGTAAGAACAAAAAAAGAAAAAAGATAAAGAACCGAGAAATTCTATGAAAAGAAAACAACCAGAAGGGAATTTTGCATTTTTTTGCCGTCTTAGCTGACATGTGTTTAGGCGTCTGGCCTTATCCAGAATTAACTAGTAAAATCTAGTTTTTTTGTTGCAAAATGCTGATGTAGGCAGTAGAATTCACACTGGTGGATGCAGTTTTTTACATACATTCACACAATTCACATTGGGATACAGTATAAGGGATCAAAGACAACTTCCATGAGGTTAGAAGCGGTCTAACAATTTTCTTTTCTCCAAGAATCCTGTCAATTTGAGATAACACATTGTCCAGGGTAGCCAGTTCTGTGCTCTTGTTGAATAAGGATTCATCTGGAATTTTGTTAGGGTTTTTCCTTCAGCATCAGCCTGTATTTGGGAAAGTCCCGTTTTCAAGCTGAAGTTTCATGTAAAGTTCACACAAAGATATTTATGGTGAAAATTAAAATATGTATTTTGAGAGCCTTTTCTTTAAATTTAAATTTTGAAACACTTTTTTTGGTAATGATTTAATGAATACATTTTGGGTGATATTAACTGGTATATCTTCATAGGGCTCCACAGTTTATCCATATTTTCACATGTTTTCATAGGTGCAAACTGTTTAATTTTGACATTTCTTAAAATGAGTATTTTTAGCGGCTTTTCCTTAATACATTTTAATATTTTTTTTAAACCTTTCATAAAAAGGACATAATATCACTATTCAAATAAGCAAATTGATCTAAATAAGAGTTTATGGTTAATTAGTCAATTTTAATTAAATAACGGTTATTTTTTCCTTGTATTTTTGATATAAATATTTTGACAAATGTAAATTCAATTATAGTTAAATATTTCATTTACAACATATAAATTTGCTACTATTGTATTGTCTAATTTTATAACAGATCTTTAAATAATTTCATCAACACCTGTAATGTAAACTATTAATTTTTGAAGTGCTCATGATCTTGACGGGGATGTTTTGTTGTCAATAAATGAGACATTATATTTATGATCTGTGCCAGCTCAGTCAGCTATTATTATGGTTACTCTGATGTCTGACTACATAAAAACAATTTTTTCTTTGTTTAACCTTGACTGATTTAAAGAACTCAACCAGAGAATAAAGATAAAAAAATTTTATTTAGCTTTTTATTTCTACAATAGTTTTAATACAACAGGATCTTCTTTGAAGTTAAGAATTTAATGATTTTTATATATTTTTTTTCCCTATAGTTTTTGTATAAAAAATAGGGTGGCGTCCAATAAATCTTTAGGTCTGGTACAAGGTAAGATTAACAGAATCCCCCCATTATCCACTGCTCTATGACGACGACTAGCCAGGACACAGTTTGCAAAGGGATGAGTTTGCATAGATTCTATCCCCTGACAAGAACACTTTAGTAACAAATTAGACTTGTCGAACTGTGCATATTTCTAACCCCTACTAAGGAAAGCAAGAAGGAGTTATAATGTCAAATACTAAATGGTCAATGCGTCTATTTTATAACCCCATATTGTTATTCTCGTAATACACACGATTAAATGGCAATAACGAATCATTGCGGTCCCAGATGTTTTTATTGGTAGATAAATTACTGGAACCAGTTCCATAGCTGAAGAAACAGAAATACTTATTGTTATGTATAAATGTTAGCTTAAGATACCTATAAATCTAGCCACAACCTTTAAACTTTTCCTTACATATTCAGTTTCAATCCTGTTGTTAAGCCTGAAAAAACATTTTTGGAAACGTTTAGAAGTATACATTCTTCTACAGGATACACACCATATTATATGTTACACAGAACAAAACAAATATTACCCTTAGATCTCATAACACAACCCCAGAGAAAGAGGTATGATTTAGACGAAAATTAGGCAGCAGAATTAGAAGCAAGAATGAAAGCAGTAGCTAAAAAAGCACAGAAGAATATAGAAAAAGCTAAAGAATCAAGGATAGAAATATACAATACAAACACATAAATTAGGGAATTTGAAGGAGAAAAAGTATATTTGAGAGACTTAAGTAGCACGACAGGTCTTTCAAGGAAGTTAGAGAAATATGGATAGGACCATTTAAAATAAACGAAAAAGTCGCGCCAGTAACGTATGCAGTGGGTACAAAAAAGAGAAAAATAGACAGGTAGTGCACATCAACAGGTTAAAGAAATATTACGAGAATTAAACAAATGATTACTCCACGGAGGAAGAAGAAATAGGAGAAACTGAAAAAGAAGAAACGGAAGAACGAGTTGACCCATCAAAAGTGGTAACACTGCCATTAAGGGGACCAGAAACTGCACCTTATAAACCGCCGAGAAGAAGAAAAGGAAGTCAGGGAGACATCAGCCAACCAAAAAGATCAGAAAAAATAAGTAGAAGACTAGGCAGTAAGCCCGAAAGAAAATGTTGCTGCATATTCCACAAAATGAAAAAGAAAGGATGGAACACATACAACAGAATAAGAAATAATAATGAGACAACAATAATAACACAGAATGATGAGAACACAGAAATGGTTTTCAACGCAGTAGATCAATAAAAATATCAAAACAACTATAAGAAAAGTTAAAAGCTTGGTATTACAAGATATGGCCGTTCGAATAATGCTAAAATTTTAACAAGGAATTCAATAAAGTAAGAAATCCGATATAGCGAGATATCATTAGTAGGTATAAGTCAAAAATATACATTACAACAATAATCGTTCTTCTTGTGCCGTCTTCTAACGAAGGTTGGCGATCACTTCTTTAAACGCTTCTCGATCTTTTGCAACGTAAAATATCTGTTCAACACTAAGGTTAGTCCAATCTCTGATATTCCTCAGCCAAGATTTCTTCTTTCTTCCCAAGCCTTTTCTTGCCTCTACTCTACGTTGCATGATGACTTGTAGCAGAGGGTATTTATCGTTTCGGAGTATGTGGCCCAGATACGATGTTTTTCTTATTTTAATTGTGTTCATAAGCTTTCTGCCATGTCCAACTCGTCTTAACACTTCCTCATTTGAGACCTTTGCAGTCCAAGGAATCTTCAAAATAACAACAACAACAATAATAATAAACTAACGTAATACGCTCAGCTGATTATCTCGTTCGTCTGTTGTGTTCTTACTACAAATAAACTTTATTTTAATGACATTCTCATTATCACCCGTATAGCACGTACCGTTAATTCTAGGAACGGAAGTGTTATAAAAAACTGAAATGGAAGACGACCAAAATTTCATTTTTCATGACTTCTAAAGTTGACGACCTCATAAATGACCCTTCACTCAGAGAAACAGCACTCTGTTTTCTGCTATTGCGAAATAGCTTTAATGTCAAACGCACTAGCGAACGACATTTTCAGTGGCAATATAATCACCGACCCCGACACAATCACTGAAATAAAACAAGAATTTAATGTTTGCCGAGGCAAAAATATTATTGGTGGTGTTACCAATAGATTGGTAAATACCACATACTGGTTTCCCATAGCAATAGAGGTAAATAATGGAAACTGTTCCCACTGTACAATGCCAGTTTATAGCGTATTGTGCAAATGTGCTGAGAGGAATTTTCAGGAAATTGACCTGCGAATTCAAAAAGACAAATTAGGCAAGGCACCCAGCGCAAGGACAGTCGCGTGGAGACCGTCCCCAGAACATCAAATATACATGGAAAGAAGGAAAAATGCCGAATCAGAGCGCTAAAATAGCGTCTAAAGAGGGCAGAGAAATGCCGAAACACCTGGTACGAGAAATTAGACGTCGGTTCCAGATTCTCAGACGAGACAGCTAAATTCCCTATATCATATCAGCAATTTCCCCACATGATCGAACTAATAGAATCTTACTTGCCTTGTTGGAACGTACTAAGGTTCCGATGTGCATTCGATAATGTTTGCAAATACCCCACATCATCGCCGTAAAATTTTCCACCTATTTCTATTTTGAGCTTCTTGCATCCAGTTTGTAGTGATGCGCTTGATATCATCTGTGAATCTAGTCGGTGGTCGTCCTCTGCTTCGATATGCGTCTTGCCTTGGTCGCCATTCCAGAATAATAGGTAATAGAGGTAAAAGAGGTAATATAATTATTCACAGTTAAATTTAATAGAGTTCAATGATAATTTTTTTGAAAACATAAATAGGGCAGGCTCGAAAATCAAACAAAAATAGTTAAGAAATAATGTGGGAAAATAAATCACTAAATAAAGAATAAAGAAAAGGAAAGTAGAATAACAAGATTAATAGTATAACATAGGAATAAGCAAGAGATAAGGAAGAGAAATAAGTAAATTTAAGGTTAATAGGGGTCTAAGCCTCTGCTGATTAGTAAAGAATAGGAGGCTGGTTTGTTACGGTTGTATACGCCATCCATTACTGTTATGTCGAAAACTGGTCGACAGACTTGAAATCCTATCAACATAGAAAATAAGATAGATAATGAGCCAGAATAATAGTAATAAGAATAAGGTAATAATAAAAAGGGATAAAATTAAAGGTCAAATTTAGAAATCGTCAATACTTAAAAAAAATGTAGTTAATAACAAACACCAAGAGTTCATAATAATAGCCAGTATCAAATTTCTTCAACAACGTGAGTACATAAAATATTTAGCAGCCACAGCAAAAATGTAATTAAATAGTCTTGAAGCATAAATATCAAATTATTGAACAAATTGAGGATAATTGGGCATTTTTTGATAAAGAAATTAAGATAAATTCTATCTTGGAAATATTTTTAAAGGGAAACCAAAATTTGTTATGAAAGATTAACCGATTTAGAGCCAATGGTGCGAAAACGCATCATTTTTTATAAAAAATTTTATTGGCAATACGTAATTTTTTTTTTAATCTTCGCAGTTTTTGAGCAACCAGAAGGCATAAGTGTAACTAAATTTAATTTTATTAAATCTCCAAACTTATTTTTTCTTTACAAAAATATTTTCTAAATATCCGACATTTTCAATCCTTCGACACCACTTTATTTTTAGTGTTGTAATTTTATTGGTAAAACACTTTTCTGGTCAAACAAATTCACACTTGATTTTTTTAACCTATGTGTACGTCAATTGTTATAAAAATACAAAAAAATTTTTTTTAATCATCAAATCTCGTGTTTGAAAATAATGGTTCGATAACGAACCATTGGCGGAACTCGACTGTCTGGTCAGGAATTTCAAGGTGACGCACACGCAGTTATTTCACTGCGCACACGAGCCTCTCGTTTGATAGGATATTTCTTTATTATATAACATATTATGTTGTGTTAGAAATACGGATATTCTGATATTCATTTTTGTTATAATCTAGGGCTGGGAGGTTGTATAGTGTTGTAGACAATATGTCGATTTGGAAAAATAACCCTAAAAGGGCTCTAACTTTATTGGAATTAGAAGCCAAATTGGAGAATCTCAGTGATAATGATAATGGGGTCACAGAAATAGGTATAATACCTCCAGACTGTGACGAATTAACAGATGAAGAAATGATTGATGATCATGTTGTAACAGGGTACCTATTCACTATTTTTTAATTCTATATCAACTATTAAGTGACGAAGTAGGTGACAATGAGATTCGAGAGATTGCCGGTACATTTGAGATTTCTGCTAAAGATACCGTGCTTCTGAAACCTTCCACAAGTAATTCTGAAGTTGCCGGCTTTGTAGAGATTCCTACTAAGGATTCATTCGATGTCGAACCAACAACAAGCAAATCAAATAAAAAACGTAAAGTATATAGTGTGACAACTCCAAAATGGTCTACAAAAACTGATCCTACATTTTCATCAGCACCACAATCACATGAAATTGAAAAAGGGATAGAAATTGAGAACCGTGTCGCCGGAAAAACCCCTTACAAATGTTTTCAGCTCTTCTTCGATGATGAAGTTTACAACCTTATGGTTAATTTTACCATAAAATATGCCCACGATAATAATTGTCATGATTTTCATTTGACAAATGCATCACTGAAAAGGTTTTTGGGAATACTCATTCTTACAGGATATCACACCTTTCCACAAATAGATATGTACTGGAGCAAGGACCAGGATAAGAACGTGACATTCATTAGGAACTGCATAAGTAGAAATAAATTTCGGCGTATCAAAAAGTATATTCACGTAAGTGATAATACGGTACAGTGGAACCTCGATTATCCGTCTCTCTATTAACCGTCACCTCTGTTAACCGTCAGGGTCTATACATAAGTTATATTAACAACATAAGTAAAAATTTAGTCATCAATTAATTTTGTTTGCAGAATTTTGTTTGTATGCTGCGGAGTGACGATAAAAATATCACGTACTCTTTGCTGATTGCGAATACAACGTCATTGATACAGCCAATGGATCATTCGGTCATTAAAACATTCAAAAGAAGATACAGAAAAAAAATTATTTAAAATCTAGTGATGGAAGAGTAATATTCTTTACCAGAATACTAGAAAGTATACAATTGAAAACACGTAGTCGACAATGCTGTGGATGCTTGGGCTGATGTTTCCGAAGTTTCGCTGAAAAGAGCGTGGAATAAATTATGGCCTGAATCAACTTAAGATGAAAATGCTCCCCTTAAATGAAGTTATAGCTGAATCAACTGTTTTGTTTTCGTTGCCTTAAGACGACATAAACGAATGGTTAATTTGTGATGAGGACGTAAACGGCTATCGATTGCTGACAGATGATGAAATCGTTGAAATAGCGACAGAGGCGGACGAAACTGATTCAGAAGCTGACAGATACTTTAATGGTGGCGATGTTGAGGATACTGTTACAACTCACATAGATTTGCGTAAAGAAGCTGCATCGCACATACAACAATTCATCAAGTGGTATTCTCGGCAAGAAGAAGCAAATAAGGTAGATTTAATGATTCTACGTTGATTAAGAAATTCAGTCGTTGCAAAATGTGAAGTAACAATAAAACAAACAAATATTTCGGAATAATTTAAATCAAATCGATTCGACTGTACTAACATAAATCCCTCTTATATTGTCAAATAAAACATACCAATAAAATTTGAGAGTTATACTATGAATTTTTTTTAATGTTCTGTTATCCGTCTTTTCGATTATCCGTCATACCCTTGCTCCGGTGCCCTGACGGATAATCGAGGTTCCACTGTATTACACAAAAATGATAAATTTGCAAAACTTCGCCCCTTTATCGACATAATGAATCGAAAATTCCTGCAATTTGGTATTTTCGCACATAATTTATCTATAGACGAAGAAATGGTACCCTATTTTGGCAGGCACTCTGCAAAAATGTTTATAAAGGGAAAACCTGTGCGTTTTGGGTATAAGATGGTGCCTCTGTTCATCTGATGGATACCTATTCCAGTGTTGTAGAAACTTCCTCTAACCACAGGGTATTTTTTGACAACTTCTTTTTATCTTATAAGCTGTTCACAATATTGAAAGAAAAGGGAATTTATGCAACCGGCACAGTGCGAGAAAACAGGATTGAAAAGTGTCCACTGGAAACATCTAAAATTATTTCTAAAAAAGATAGAGGGTCGTTCGAATTCGTTTTTGACAAAGAAGCGGAAGTGTCTGTAGTAGATGGGATGACAATTCAGTCGTAACAGTAATCTCCAATAACTGTCCGGTCCGTCCCATAGACTTTGCAAAGAGCTACGATCGCAAGCAGCGTAAAGAAGTAAATATACTTATTCCAAATGTTATCCAATAATACAATAGATGTATGGGCGGCGTTGACTTACATGACAACGGCATAGCGAATTACAGGATTGCTGTACGAGGAAAGAAATGGTGGTGGCCACTTTTTAAAAACGTAATTGACAGTTCCATTGTAAATGCCTGGAAACTTTACAGATTGACAAATAAAAGCTCCATTTCCCAAATGGATTTTCGGTCATATATTGTTGTTTCTCTAATGAAATCGGAAGATGAAAAACAAGAAGAATTAGACCAGAATGAGAGTGAAGAAGATGAAAAGTCAACTGTACCGTTGACAGTAAACATGGGTAGACCGTCAAAAAATAGCTTACCAGATGAAATCCGAAAAAATAAGATAGGTCATTTAGTAGTAAATCATGCAGAAAATGCAAGAAGAAGGTGCAGGGAGTGTTCTAACCATACTGTTTTTGTTTGTCAAAAATGCCAGGTCCATTTACACTCTAAATGTTTTGAGACTTTTCACAAAAAATAAAAATGTGTATTTCAATTTTTATATCTCACTTCCGCCAAAGGTTCAAAAACGAACCATTTTTTTGTTGTGACACCTGTCATTATCAAAGTGTAAAACAATTTTTTTACGAATGTTTAAGTTTATTTCACCCTAGTTAATAAAATATATTATATATTATTGCAGTATTTCTGTGCTTGGCCGTTGATGGGTTAAGGAAAATCCTTTGGAAACGGAATTAAATTTTTATTTTAAAATTTTGGGAAAGAGTTACGTAATAATCTTGAATTTTAAGGAATACATTTGAAAATAGGTTCAATTAAACTATTCTTCAGGTAAAGCAGAACTTAGTACACATATGATAGGGTAAACAATAAGTGATGATAAGTTGAAAATTAAAAATATAAGAGTGAAATATACAGGGTGTATACATAACAGAAATATCATCTAATATATTGTAATCATATAAAAATACAAAGTCCCAATTATAAATATAATTTTTTTTAATAAGTACTTTTGATATCAATTTCATTTATTATTTTATAATATGTTCATAAGGTTCATACTAATGTGCAATACAATGTATGTTAGTTTGTCAGATCTATGTAAAGCTATCGCTACAATTGTCTGCAATCAGCAGCTATAATATGTAATTATAGGTTAAGGTGCGCTTTTGACTTACGCGTAGAAGGTGCTAATGCTATCTAAAGCTTGCTTACGGGAGTGCGACTGTTCGGGCAGTAATAACAGTGCGATTTGTTACAGAAACCGCAAAGAAAACCATGGATACCGTTCCAAAACCAATTAAATTGTTAACTATCATATTCCTGACAGCGGTAACCACAAAACAGGCAGAAGAACTAATAGCTTACGACTGCAACGACCACAGATCAAACATTACCGCCATATCCTTAAGGGAAGTCAAACCCTGTTCACCCCCAGAGATGTCATAGAACAAAGAGAATATCACAGTGCAGATTATACAAAGAAATGCATTCGAGACGCAAAGAGTAATGACTTGCCTCATCACGATGGAGAGACTAATGTTCCACTGTGGGATGTACAGCCACACTTCCATAGTCGATGGAGGATTAGACAATTACATTGAGAAGATAGGAGCAGAAGAAACTCGAAATCTACACCGCTACCGATCAATAAAAATTTACAAGAAAACCATGGGGCAAATAACACTAAATGGGACCACCTCATCGTCAATCACAACACATGGCAGCCTTCAAGAAAATTGTAGAACGTGGAAAGACGTAGTAATACTAGTAACAGTAAAAATAACAGTATCTGACTACCAAGCTACAGTAAGCATAGACGACAATGAAATCCACCTACGAGAAGGAGTAACGTGCCCATTCATCAATGGCTATTGCTTCGACTCTACAACAGGCGAAATAACCTGGGATCAATACAAAGACAATAGTTGTGAAAACCAATTGGCATTTCGTCGTAAGCATTACGCCCTCTAGCGGCTATTGCAGTAACCGAGCTAAGAACCATTATTTATCTACTTTTACGTTGAAGGCATATTGTGTTTTGGTGTCATTGGAGATTTTGTTTGTTTAATTAATAGTGTATGTACTATATTTTTACTTTTGTTGTTTCGCGTTAAAGCTAAATTTTTCGAGTTTTTTAGTACTTTATTTTGACTCTAAAAATCAATTACTATTGCTGTTTTCCCGGTTGTAATTCCTGAGTTTAAAGGAACCCAGAATTAAGTTTTCATCTCTGTCCAAAACCAAAGAAAACAAATGTTATTATAGAAATTAAATTGGGCAGTAAGGAGCTTATCGACAGAAGGGAAGTTTGGATTCAAAGGCTCAAAGTTGGGAAGAAAGTTTCAGACTATATGAGAGTCTCTTCTTTGCACTTTAAAGAAGCCGATTTTCTTCAAAAAGGTAAGTTTTTTAAAATTAATATGATTGGCGAGTAATTTTTTTCTGATTTTAGAAAGAGTAAAACGCAGGACTTTAAAGTGTCAAGCAGTACCTAGTCAGAAGCTTCCATTGGAGGCACACAATACAGAGCCAGGACCAGCTGCTAAATAAAGAATGACCACAACTGTTGCTGCAAGTTTAATTGCTTGTGAAGATTGTGAGGATAAAGATGATCAAGAAGTAGCAGAAATCTTAATTGGTCCACAATAGCACTCTTTCATCAAAAGAAGCAGCTGTGCAAGTGAACACTCCAAAACTGCTTACATTGTATGAAATTATAGATAATGACATTAAATTGAAAAACTTTACTGGTGTACATAACTTCTCTATGTTTAATTGTATAGTAAATATGATTGAAAATTATATTAAGGACAAACGAGTTCATAGGTTAAACATTCGACAGCGGATAATGTTAGTTCTTACAAAGTTTAAGTTAAATTTGACTTATGCCACTTTGGGTTCTTTGTTTGGTATTTCAGCTGACTTCTTGAGCCACAATTTACGGTCTTTGGTGTTTTTTCCCATCAAAGAAATTCTTATTAACATGCCAGTGTGTTTTGCTGATTTTCAAAATGTTAGGCTAATTTTAGACTATACTGAAATTTGTTTGTGTTGCCAAATACGATTTTATTCTCAATATAAATCCCATTTAACAATTAAGTTTGTGACTGGTGTATCACCTGGTGGGTTAATAACTTACGTCAGTAAAGCATATGGAGGAAGAACATCAGACAAAGTGATATTTGAAGAGAGCAATGTGATCTCTTTATTAGATTCTGGCGGAGATGCAGTTATGGTAGATAATGGTTTTCTTATTGATGATAGTTGTAGGTTATATAATATACAATTAATTAGACCTCCATTTTTAAGAAAAAAATCCCACTTAACCACTGAGGAAGCTATCTTAAATGCCGAAATTGCATCAGCTAGAGTTCACATTGAACGAGTTAATCAAAGATTAAAAATTTTTAAAGTTCTTAGTGGAAAGTTAGGTTTTGCTTATGTTCCATTAGTTAATGATATATTTACCATCATATGTGCAATAACAAAAATATCAGCTCCAATTTTATCTAATGGAAAATTTTTGGAGACATAATTTATATTCATTTTATAATTCTCTTCCACTTCTGTTCGCTCTCTTCTTGACAGAGTGCATTTTAAGATGCATGTATTTCAAAAGTTCATTTTTCCATCATATTTGATTTTAAATTTGTTTATTTGGCCAATGCCCGCTTCAGTACATGTTTCTTGAGTTAATATCTATTCTTCAAAACCATATTTTAAATTTTTGTGGTTACTAGTTTTTATGACTTTCGTTTAAATGCAAATAGTTTTATTAAATCACATTTTGATTACAGTATGACTTCATGTATGGTTGAACCAAGGTAATTACATGAAATTAGGTACGACCAAAGAGCTCACTGTCCTGAATATTCAATTAAAAGAAGATATAGGAATTGTAGTGGTGGTGCACAAATATGTCTATCAAATGTAGAGTATAGAATAGAAATATGATTTATTATCACTGAAAATTATACAATTTTACGGATAAAGCTTACAAAAAGTCCAAAAAATAACAATAACAATTATAATTTACCAAAATCATTATAACTTAATTCATTGTCTACCAAGGGATGAGGTTATAACTCTCCCTTGAATCTCTCTTTGTTAGGTTATCGTGTGCACACATATCCAGAGAGTTTTCACTTAAAAATCTAAACAATTATTGAACGAAAACTAAACTATTAGTGAGTAGTATTTTTATATTTATTATTTATACATTATTATTGAGTATAACTTTTGTCCCAATTTGAAATTAAGAGGTATATCAGGGGTAAATTGTTTTATAATTATAGTCAGGGATTTTACTGTAAATATAGCTGTTACTGTACATAAGAGGTGGTGGGTAATATATAAGCATTTAAAATAGTCTGTACATAAGTTTGGTAATTATTAAAGTTGTGGTTAAAAATTTAATATTTCAATTAGTACCTATTTTTCATATTTCAGCAATACAAGATATCTCGGAAGAAAACATTTAACTTTCTG
Organism: Diabrotica balteata; assembly: GCA_918026665.1. Taxonomy (NCBI): domain Eukaryota; kingdom Metazoa; phylum Arthropoda; class Insecta; order Coleoptera; family Chrysomelidae; genus Diabrotica; species Diabrotica balteata. The sequence goes on from OU898284.1 coordinate 72,841,379, forward strand.
GCGCCCAAGCATTCAGTAGAGCAACTTTTATCTTTCATCTGTTTATTTCTTGGTGGATTTCTTATCATTAGTTCTTATATATTACGGTCTCTGTAGGGCATGCAAATTGGCCGAATCCTTCTTTGAGTGTCAAGTGGTCATTCTCCTGCATAGTCGCTAGCCAACACTTAATTTTGTTATATTTTAAAATTCAATTTAGCCTTTATTTAATTCTTTTATACAATTTATTTCTATCTACTTAATCCCTTCCATTTTCTGTTATTCCACATATTAGTTAGTTGGTGTATCAAGGTACATTTTAGAGTTTATCCTTTTGCTACACTGTATAGAGTCATCCAGACTCCCTTATCACATTTTTGTTACATTACCGCCCAACGTGGGCATTTGTTACATTTGTCACAAGCTTCTGCAATGTGTTATTCTACTGAGGCGAAACAGATACAGTATTGCTCTTTTTGCCATTTAAAGATAATATCAGATTGGGCAGCTGTACTTGAACCCCAAAAAGGAAGGCCATATTGAAGATGAGACTCAAGCAAAGAAAAATATGTTATGTATATGTAGTACAGAAAACATAGCATCACTAGTACATTTATTAGATACAAAGCTGAACTGTCTTTGTGATAAAATTTTATCTATCTATCTATCTATTTGATCTTAATATGTAAGAATGTATATATTTTACTGTCAACATCGAGATATTTAATAAATAAATAAAAATAACATGTATTTTATTCTTTAAACAGATGGTGTATAGTAGCATAGCAAGCGGGGTACAAACCCACTTTGGTAACCTGTCCATCAGGGTCTCCGATGCTGAGGACGATACAAGCCTTCTTTGACCCTGGGAGTGTACAAGAAGTACAAGAAGTGATCATCAATGACCAGAGGGTTGTAAGAATTGGTAGCTTATCTCTAGATCTCTTCTTCTCAGCCGAAGAAGTGTCACCTACATATTTTTCACCTGTCTCTTCTTTGTCTTACCTGTCCCAAAGAAGTAAAAGAAGCGGTCGACAATGACTAGAAATGGACCACCTTGTATGTGAAGTGCAAAACTCATCGCTAATCTTTCGATCTCCTCTTCTTTTCGATAAATTTGTACAGGGTGATCTAATTTGTATTGAGACATTAAGTGTTGGTAAGTCAAAAAAATTTTTTTGTGTACAGACTTGTGTAGACGTATCGGTCTAGCCCAGCCTAGCCTATTCAGTTTTTACTCTTGAAACTTGTAGAAATACAGTAATCCTAGAGGTTCCATTTAGATATACATATTTTCGAAGTGTTGTGTAATATTTGGATTACTTTATCCCTTTCGTGACCGGCTGACACGATCGTGAGCTCATGTTTATATGAGTATCAATATTAAAATAAACATATTTTTACTAAGATAGATGATTCAATATGTTGTGTCTATCATGCATTATCAGCACAACTGAAATTATTTAACGAATTCGCGATTAGTTTGCAATAGAATACCCCAGAAGATGGCTGTGTATTTTAATGACAAAACCGGTAAACGTAAGTAAAAGATATTTTGTTTTTATTTTATGTATTTATTTTATGGTAACGGGTTTCTGGTATAAGTAAAGTTTAAACTTCGTGATAATAAACAAGATTTAAGAAATTATTGGTTTGTTTGTAGAGATCTTGTCCCATAATATTTGAATATCACGATAGTGAGTTGTCGTCACAAATTCAATTTTCAATAGCAGGAAATTAAAAATAATCAATATGTATTGGTTTAACTTTTTATTAATTTTTCTCTATTTAAATGATACAAATTTTTTTTTCTAATTACAGGTGTGCCTCTTACCCACGAGTTGGCTCTAGAGTTATTAAATGATGGCAACGAGTCTGAAATAGAAGATTTTGATGACGAAAATGATGATGCTTTTGAGGTTCAAACATTTGAAAATGACATCGATGACAAGGATATTGAAGAAACTGTATTGGATGAAGAACCTGTTCCTTCAACGAGCTCTTCTACAGCAAGGAGGCAATGGAAAGACACGACATTTCAGCAAAAAAAATCATAATTATCCAGAAAGTACACCTAAACCAATCAGAAATGCTATGGAGTACTTTTCCGATTATTTAAATAATGGTTTCTTTGATTTAGCTGCAAATTGGTCAAATAATTATTATATGCGTAAGACAGGTCACATGCTGAACACAAAACAGTGAAGAAATAAAGAAGTTAATAGGTATACACTTGATTATGGGATGCATCCCTTATCCTAGACTTCACATGTATTGGCGTCAAGAGATGCAACTTCACATGGTATCAAGCCAAATGTCACGAGACCGTTTCAAGACATTGCGTACAGCCTTGCATGTAGTTGATGAGGACATAGCACCTGAAGGTAATACGAATGCACTTTGGAAGGTACAACCCATCATAACTGCAGTTAAACGAGCATGTGACAGATTAGAAAGACATCCAGGTAATTATTCCATTGACGAACAGATTATTCCTTTCTGTGGAAGATGTCCAAATGGCTTAAGACAAGTAGTTAAAAACAAACCGCGACCTCAAGGCCTAAAAGTGTTTGTGACTACAACAAGCGACGGTCTAATGATAGACTTTGAGGTATATCAAGGTGCAAGGACTCCCTTCCCTGACAGATCACTTGGAGTTTCCGCAGCTGTGATTCTACACCTATCAAAGTCAATTCCTCCAGGAAGCTGTCTCTATTTTGATAGATATTTTTCATCAATACCCCTCATTGAACGTCTATCTCAAATGAAACTTCATGGAACAGCTACAATATTTCAATTAAATAGAGTTAGCTGCCTGTGGATTTTACTTTCTCCAAGTTTCGTTGTCCTTATTTCGTTGCATAGGTCGTCGTCGAGATTTCCGTCCAGCATTTTTAACTTTAGATTTCGTAACTATGGGTTTTTACAGGGTTGGGTAGTTAACCCAACGCCAAACCCCCTTTTCGGAGGGCCATTTCACACGCTCTCGTCAGTTCCCGACCCAACTTTCCACCCGGGGTTGGATACCGGATCTCCAGCTGGGTTGCTCGGTTAACAGGGGACACCATCGTGAAGGAGAGAGTCGGATTTGAGTAGAAGAGGCTATTACATTCTGTGAAACACAAATGTCCAAAATGTGGTGGTGGCACTGAAGAACAAAATGACTTGTGTATAAATTGTGAATTGGAAGAGGTGTACAAGGAAAAGAGTGGTGCTAAAAATATACCAAGTAGAATGTATGTAAAGAGGCAGAGACCACAAAAATAATGTAATTGTATTAAAAATATATATAAAGTAGCTGTAAATATATCATAAAGTTCATTTATACTGTACCCTTTGAATATACCTGTACCTGTGAAAGATAAATGTCCAAAGTGTGGTGGTGAAACTGACACTCCAAATACACTTTGTGCAAATTGTTACCTAAAAAGCATATTTCGACAATTTGGGGGTGACAAAAATATGTCACCTCGGGGTAAATGGAAAGGGTCTTGCCACCTTCTGTACCACCGTGTGCTCTTTGCCAATTATGAAGTCACATTATTGCAGGCCAACATCTCAAAAAAAATGTTTTGGCTGAATGACAGTCTCGGCAAAGTGTTTACGAATTGTATGTCGAATTGGTGCAAATGAGATGAGAAGAACTTTGCACTTTTCCGCCATAAAAAAGATGAATGTGAAAGTGTGTTAGTTGTAGGGTTGGACAACTTTCGGAAGAAGAATTTAAAAATCACATACAGAGGAAAGTAAAAGAGATAAAAATGAGAAACAAAATGTTTTTACAGCAGTTTTGCAAGCCGTGTTGATGGCACCAAACTCAAAAGTCTCCACATTATACTACAAAATATAGCTCCAAATACACAATCTCTGTTTCTATAACTTAGTGAATTCCGATGCCTATTGTTTTATATGGAACGAATGTGAAGGGGGTCTTGGTTCTGAGGAATTTGCCAGTATTTAGATGTATTTCATTGAACAGAAAATTCTACCCATTGTCCCTCATTTTGTAGGAGGGATTGATGAGAGAAGCATCATTATAATGTATTCGGATGATTGTTGGTACCAAAATAGAAACGCTGTTATCGCCAATGTTCTGTTGAATCTAGCAATCATTCATAATGTAATAATAGAGCAAAAATGTCTTGAACCTGGTCATACACAGATGGAAGTTGATTCGGTTCATGCAACCTTCGAACAAAAACTGAAAGATAAAGTAATTAACCTACCAGAGGATTACTTACCTATCTGTCTAAAAGCAAAACAAAAGTCTGCTCCCTACCAAGTAAAATATTTAACACATGATTTTTTCAAAAATCTTGATTCAATTCAGCGCTATAAAACAATTAGATCAGAAAGGGGTAAAAATGATTTAAAAGTTACAGAAATTCGTGCTTTGAAGTATACACCCGAAGGTGAAATTTATTATAAAGCCAGCTTTGCTGATCAATGGAAACCAATTCCTCAACGTAAGAACAACAAAATTAATTCACATTATTGGGAACAATTGAAGCGACTATACCTAGAAAGACCGCCAAAAAATATGAAGACCTTCAGTCAATCAAAAAGACATTGTCGGTAGACTACCACAAATTTTATGAAGATCTTCCCTATAAATAGCGTTATTATTGTTTTTGTTCTTTTTGTACTTAGAATAAAGTTTCGTTGCGTATAGAATACGTGTGTTTGATTGCATTAAACTGCCAAGTTCATTATTAGCCTAATTTGAAAAACTAATAACCAGCTATGTCCCAAAAAATACTAAAAACTAAAATTATCAGTATAGTTTTGTATAATTTCAATGATACAATAATTATTATACTAATTTTAAGCACTATTTTATTATTTTCCATTCATTTTTATAAAAAGTAATGCTGCGAAATCGATTTTTGCCTCTCCTGTAAAATTGGGTAAAATGAATTTAGCAGGTTAACACTTTAAGGCGACCATATATAGAATAAGTAATTATTAATTTGTATACAGTGTACGAGTACGCTAACAATATGTTAAACGCAGCCATTAATAAATTACCGTTTGAAATGCACATCCCTGGAGGTGTCATCAAGTGCCGATAGCTATCGATCAACAGCGAACACTTGATGTGCATTCGCCCCGCCCACCTTACCTTTCTCTTAATTTTCATTGGTCTTTTGGTTTGGAATTCATATGAAATATTGTGTATAAATATGAGTCGAATTCCAAGCCAGGGTCAGTCCAGTTCCTACCTCGGTCTCTCCTAGAGCTCGAAACTCTGGGGAGCCGATCACCGGGGCTCTGCCTCACATTCCACCTCACCTTAGACTCTGAGGTTGTTTGTCTGCTATAAACTGTGTTTTATTTTCTGCATTCTTCGGTGCAAGTGCACGCAAGAAGCCTAATATTTGTTCATGTAAGAAATTCGACTGTCTTTATCAAGACAGTCCCTTTCTGTAAGAAATAATTAACTGTGTCTTTCTCAAGACATTAGTCAAATTTTCGACTTGTAAGAAATAACTGTGTCCTTTTCAGGGCACAGTATTCTTTTAATCCACGTCCTAACCTTCATTGGATAAGTGCCTAGGATATTTCGCAAGCTACACGCGAATAACCTAGCGCAGAGCGTATAGCGGAGTAGACGATGTTATGGGTCTTACTTTTCCGCTGAGACGACAGAGGTCATAGATTTTGTGGACCCGGCACCAAATTACAGAAACGGTTAGCACGAGGAGATAGGGGAATAAATGGATTAGATGAGGCGTGTCGTGAACATGATATTGCATATTCTCAAAATAAAGATCTATCTGAACGACATAAGGCTGATAAGATTCTAGCTGAAAAAGCTTTTGAACAGTTTCGATCAAAAAGCACAGCATTTTCAGAAAAGTTAGCAGCACTTGGTGTAGCTGGTGCAATGAAAGCAAAAGTGAAATGGTAGGTAGGTATGGTTCTAGGTTCTACTAATTATAAAGCTGTAACAAACAGTTGTAGTAAAGAAATGAACAAAGCTAAAAATAATTTAGAAAAACTAAATGAAAATATAGACCACTGTACTTTACTACTCCAAGGATTATCTATATCCAAATCAAAAAAACGCAAACAAAATGTAAAAAAATAAACAAAAAATACAACAAAAGCTTTTAAATCATAAAAGGGTAAAACAATTAGAAAATAATATGGATGTGGACATTACTGATGATTTTGTTGTTGATGATGATGATGACCGTCTATCCAAAAGAAGAGAAAAAGGAAAAATAATTGATGACAATTTAGTTGGTGTCAAAAAAACAAAAATCAACTTAAATGACTAATTAAACAATTTTTTTTTCATCCTTTATTTATTGAAATCTGTTTCTACAAATAAAAAAAAACAATAATCAATATGTTTATCAAGTAATTAACATAGGGGAGAGCTGTCCAGTGACAGAAATCCTTAAGATAAATTTCTAATATATATAAATATTTGAAATATAAATAACAATTTACAAAGACATTTTACTAACATATTAAAAAAATAGTAATAGTTAAAATTATAACAACACACACAATTATAAGTTTTAGGTATATGTAGTATCAGTTGTAGCTATAAAACGATATATACGTTTATGTATATAAAGGTATAGAGAGGTCTAGAGGATCACGTCGTTTTAGTCTTCCTCTCCTTGGTCGCTTAAGTAGGTCTTGGGCAAGTGTATTTGGATGGTTTAGTAGTCTATTTTTGTAAGTGCCACTGAGTGAGACAACGGTGTCTTTAATATTTTGGATCTGAAGATCTCGGTGTATCACATAATTGGGCACGTACCACGGTGCATTGGTAATATGTCTCAAAACTTTAGATTGGAAACGTTGAAGTTTCAGTAAGTGAGAATTAGATGCTGTACCCCATATCTGTATACCGTAGGTCCAAACTGGCTTTAGAACACATTTATACAGTAATAATTTATTATGTAGACTTAGTTTGGATTTTTTATTCATGAACCAATACATTTTCCTGTATATTAATCCTAGTTGCAGTCGCTTTGTCCAGATGTGCTTTCCCCAATTTAGTCGGCTGTCAAAATGTATTCCCAAGTATTTAACATCACTTTTTTTTGGGTATTATGGTATTGTTTATGCACACAGATGGTACACTCTCTTTGCGTAAAGTAAATGTTATATGTGCTGATTTGCTGCCATTTACTTTAATTCGCCACAATTTTAACCATTTCTCTAGTTCATTTAAATGAATTTGTAAATTTTGACAGGCTGTAACAGGAACCGAGCTAGAAACCATTATCACAGTATCATCTGCATAGGTAGCGATTGTGCTGTTTACTCTTGTGGGAATATCTGCCGTATAGAGTAAGTATAAAGTTGGTCCCAATATACTACCCTGAGGTACTCCCGATAGAATTGGAGATATGTTTGATACTGCTTCATTGCATCTGACCTGGAAATATCGATTGGTAAGGTAGGATCTCAGAAGAGCATACAGAGGATGAGGAAAGTGAGTTTTTATTTTAGATAGCAGCCCCTCATGCCATACTTTATCAAATGCTTGTGAGACATCCAAAAAGGCTGCAGTGCAGTATTCTTTCTTTTCAATCGCATCTCTTGCTACTTTGGCAACTCTATGTACCTGCTCAATTGATCCATGTTGTTGCCTGAATCCAAACTGATAATCAGGTATTAACTTTTGTCTGTCGATTATAGAATTCATTTTCTGAAGGAGTATCCTCTCAAATATCTTAGAGATAATGGGAAGCAAACTGATTGGACGATAGGATGATAGTTCTTGTGGATCTTTATTTGGTTTCGGTATTAGAATGATTTGTGCCATTTTCCATTGAAACGGAAAATAGCCTAACTTTAGTATAGCGTTAAATATGTACATAAGCAACCGAAATCCTTCTTCGGGTAAATTTTTGCAGATTTTTCCCGATATTAAATCATACCCTGGAGCTTTTTTAGTATTGAGATGTTTAACTAACTCTTTTATTTCGTTAATTTTGATATTTTCTATAGGAGGTGACATCTGGTAGGGTGCATCTAAGTTCTTGTGAATGAATTCTTCTTCTTCCTTTGAGATAGTTCTGGAGTGTGGTTGAAAAACTTGACTGAGATGATTAGCGAATGCTTGTACTTTATCTTCATCGGCCTTGGCCCAATCACCGTCTTTATTTCTAATGGGACCGTCATGCTTAATCTGATGTTTAAGTTTCCTAGAGAGTTTCCAAATAGAGTAGTTTGTGTCATCCGTCGCAGTAAGACTTTCAAGAAATTCATTTATGCCCTGATCTTTGTATTTGTGTAATTCTCTTTTAAGCAAACGAGTAGCCCTATTCAGTTCAGTTTTGTTCTCAGGAGATCTGGAAGTTTGCCACTGTTTTCTTAGTTTTCTCTTTTCGTTGATTAAGATTTTTATATGATGTGGATATGGTTCACAGTTATTACCCCGATTTAGATCTGGAGTTGCTCTCCAAGCTGCCTGTTGAATGATTGATGTAAGGTGATGAACTGCTTCCTCAATATTTTCACTTGTTTTAAGAGGAAGATTTAAGTTAATTGTGTTTTGAATATTAAATCTGAACAGACTCCAATTTGTTTTATGATTTGAAAACGTGGGGTGTTTATTTGTATTATATACATGTTCCATCACATCAATAAATATGGGAGAATGGTCCGACGAAAGGTCAAAAGAAGGTTTAATGTCTAAAAAGTTGTTACTTATTCCTTTTATGATACCAAAATCGATGAGATCGGGTATTTTATTTCTATCTGTAGGCCAGTAGGTTGGCTGCCCAGTAGAAATTGGAGTCAAGTTATTTTCGTTTAAACTTTTAATAAGTTCTCTTCCGCGAGTTGTTATCAGTCTTGAACCCCATCTTGTATGTTTTGCGTTAAAATCACCTACTGCAATAAAGCGATGACCAAGCCCTTTGAAATAACTAGAGAAATGGTCCTCTTTAATTATTTTACCAGGGGGACAATACGCAACTGACATCGTTATGTGCCCTTTACTGAGTTCTACAGATGTAGAGGTTGCCTGAATGTTGATTTCACACACTTTATTTATTTCGTGATGTTTTATATTACTTCTAATGATTAACGCAGTTCCACCATGACCTTTTCCCATTGGGTGTGGTGTGACATAGGTGCAAAAATCTGGCATACTAAAATGGCTCTTGTTTGTCATATGAGCTTCAGAGACCATCATGATATCAAGATTGTGTAACTTTATAAATGCCTTAATCTCCTCACTATGGTTTGTGAGGCCGTTTGCGTTCCAATATCCAATTTTAATTTTGGGGTTGAACATTAAGTTTTGATAACATCGTTATGAGAAGGTCGAACATTTTATCCATTCTATCCATAAGTTTTTGGACCATCAATTCTAAACTATTACTTGTTTCTGTTGTATTCAGTTTTTCCTGTGTAGTATTTGAGACAGATGCGGTAGTATGATTTGGTCCCTCCACAGCGTTTGCATATGTTACAGATGGGCGACGAGTATTTGAGGAACTTGGCGGGCAATGAGATTGTATTTTCTCCCTCAATTTTGGAAATTGTTTTCTTTGGAGCTCTTTGTAGACCAAACAGCCTCTGTAGGATGCAGGATGATTTTCTTGGCAATTTGTACACTTCACATCTTTAATTCGTGTTGGATTTGGACATTCGGATGACAAGTGATTGGCTGTACATTTTACGCATCGTGGCATTCTGTTGCAATATTTGTGAGTGTGTCCGAAATGTTGACACCTGTGGCATTGCGGAATTTCTCTTTTGGGATGTGGTGGTTCAACTTCAACTATTGAGTTAAGTAGTTTATTGACTTTATAAATATCTTTATTGTTTGCATTAGCAACCAATTCTACGTGGAAAAGTGGTAGTTGCTTTTTATCCTTTATTCGTTTTATGTTGGAGATATTTTTGACTGAATGTCCTAGTTCTTCGAGTGCCCTTTTAATCTCATTAGTTTCTGTTGAGGGGTGAATATTGCGAATAACCACTCGAAATCCACGGTCCTGTTTTATTTGATATGTGTGAAACTGCGTTTTTTTTGCTGTTAAGCTTTTAATAATATCCGAGTAGTTTTCAGGTGAATCTACTTGGAGTTTAATTTGGTTATCCCTAAGGCATTTAATGGTATATAGATTTGGTATTTTTTCATCAAGCAGTTCGCGTAGCGGTTTTATATATTCGACATTCTGAATAAATATTGGTGGAGGTTTATTGGATTCGGCATTTCTATTTTCTGCTTGTATATCATCAGTAGTTAAAGGGCTATATCTATTGGTCGTTGGCGTAGGTTTCTGCAGCCAATAATCCTGAATGGTAGTTTGCTTTTAATTTTATGCGGAGGGCTATCTTCTGATCGCTGACGCTTCTTATTTTTAATTAAAGTCCAACCTGTAACATCATCTTGCTGACGAGTTTGTTCAGTGGCTTCTGTTTGTTGTTCTAGATCTGGTTTGTTTTCTGGCAAACATGTCGACATTGAGGCACAATGAGATGAGCTATTAGTGGCGTTTATCCTGATTTCATTTGAGGAAATACTGTTAGTTCTATTTTTAAGCGATGGTGGAGGAGTTCGTGCCAGACCGGCCTTTCTTATAGGTGGATTCTCATATGCTGCATCTTTTAATGAGGGAGAATAACTCTGACTATTATCTGAATTTGGAATTTGATTTTGCCATTCCATTTTAGCTACTTATTTAACATATTGTATTTTACAAAATATTTTTATGTATATAATGGTTTTTATGTAATTATTATTTTTTTTTTTGCTTTACGATAGGAGAATTAATCCAGATCGACTCTTCGGAGATCAATTCTCCTCTTAAAGCTACTTAGTTTTTATATATTCAGTAATAGGTACTTTGTTTTCCCTTTCTATATTATTTTTTTGAAGTTTGGCAACACTGTCGGGCGTTGAGACGTGGGCCGTTTTCTTATCGCAGACTGGATTGCAGATAACCTTACTTGTTTTCGATATTATTTTATGGATGTTTAATCGTACCAGATTGGTTTTTCTAGTGTCAATTTTACACTTCGCACTTTCTACACCAGTATAATTAGTTACTACCGATTTTTATGTTTTAAAACTTTAATTTCACCTGTAATTTTGGAAAAATTTTCACTGTTTATTTATGTTTAACCTGCTGGCTTCACCGCAGCGTTGCCAGTAATTAAACAATAATACTCAAAAAAGAAAACGGACCAATGAAGATGAGGATGATGATGATCCAGTTAAGATATAAATAAATTGTATTAAATTAAAAAATATAATAAAAAAACCATGTATATTCTTGTTTCCTTATCTTTTTTCCGACTAATCTAGGGTTAAGCTGTGATGCAAAACAAGGTTGTTTTTTAGTATATATATATATATATATATATATATATATATATTATATATATATATTACACACATATACCAATAACTAATTCAGTCTAATCTGTAACGTTGTTAATGAGCCATCAGTGAAATGGGAGTTAAGAGTTGTGTTGTTGAATTCCATAATAAGCAAAGAGACAATGCCAGGACAAGACTCTTCACGAGAGAATTCATTAGGTATCGACAAAGAGATGAGGGCTTTAAAGCAGATCAACTAGGGAGGCTTCACCATATAGAACCCCATGGAGATGCTGATTACCCAGTTAGAAGGAGACAGCTACCATTTCCAATCGAAGACATTAGAAGACAGTAATTTTAAAATTGTTTATGTAATTAATTATTAATATATGTTGTATATTCTACTGATGTTTTATTTAATTAGATAAAATACTTGTTGTGTGTATTGTGGGTAGTTGATTGGAAGCAATCAAGATGGTTGGCAATAAGAAAAAGGCAAGAAAGACCACCAAAAGAAAGGTTACTTCATCCTCCTCTAAAACAAAAGGTTCCAAAAAAAAATTTTCAAAGCAAAAGTTTTTTAGTTTACAGAGAGTAATTAGAGACATTAGGAAGAAACTGTTGGAAATCAAACCGAAAAATTTAAAGGAAGCTATTCAACAAGCATTACGAATCGTTAAGAATTACAAGAAAATTAAAAAACCAAGTGGTCAAGTAATCCAAGTTCCAAAAACTGGGGGTATATTACCCCTAATACCTATATTAGCTATTGTTTAAATATATATAGTGAAATGTATATTACATAGTAAAACATTACATAGTATTACATTTACATAGTAAATGTATATTACAATATATATAGTGAAAAAAGGCTGCGATTGCTGAGCGAGTTATTCGCACAATTAAATCAATGATGTGGAAACAGTTTAGTTTCAATGGTAACTACAAATGGATTGATAATTTACAACAAGTTGTTATTGAATACAACAATAAAGTTCACAGAACAATAGGAATGAAACCAGTGGATGTTAAGAAAAAGCATGAAAAACTATTGTTACACACTGTATACAATCACATTAAAATGGTTAATTTGGAAAATCAAAAATTTCATATTGGTAATTATGTACGAATTTCAAAATATCGAGGAGTTTTTGACAAGAAATACAATCCAAATTGGTCGAATGAAATTTTCACTGTATATAAAATAAAACTGGGAAATCCTATTACATACTATTTAAAAGACTATAAAGGTGAAGAAATTCTTGGAGGATTTTATAAGGAGCAGCTACAAATAGTTAAACATAAAGACAGTTATTTAGTTGAAACGGTATTAAAGCGAAATAAAAATAAAATTTTTGTTAAGTGGTAAGGTTTTGATAGTTCGCACAACTCATGGATAAATAAAAGTGACGCAATAATACAATAACGGGGGGATAGAAACATTTAAAACAAGTTTCACCTACAAAATTTTATTTGTCTTTAAAGTATATCAAGAAAGAAAACATGTTCATTGTGGATATCCAAGGTTTCTCTTTTCCTACTGAAGATGTCTTTCTTTGTAGGGAAATTGCTATTTTAGATCCTACTACAGAAAAGATTAAACATATAATGGTTGTTTTACCAGTAACAGAAGCAATGGTAAATAAATCATATAAAAAATGCATCTAACAACAATGTGTTCAAAACCATGGTTTAAGTTGGCAATCTTGGCATTTTTGTGATGATCTTCTAAAATACGAAGAAATTTCAAAATTTTTACACGAAAACGTATTAGATGAAACAATATTGGTAAGAAATCAAGAAACAAAAAAATATTTGTAAAAATTCATGGAAAATCGGATTGTGTAGAAAATGAACCTAATATACTTTCAGATGAGACCATGAATCATATTTTTAAATCTCATTCATGTTTCCAACATACCAATGACAATTTACAATGTGCTCTTAAAAATATATTTAATATTCATTATTGGTATAAATATTGTAGAAAGTGTTGAAAATAAAGAATAAAAATAGTCTTTTACTAATAGATACACACAACACATTTATTTTTAAATTAATACTAGACATGAAGCTTGTAAAACAAAAGACTACGCTTGATGTGGAAAATAATTTATTGGAACCAATTGAGAATACTTTATTTCAGATAAAAAACTGGCAGGAATATGCAGAATTATATTTAAAAACAGACGTACCCCATTTGGCTGACATTTTTGAAAATTTTCGATCTATGTGTTTAAAAACTTATGGATTAGATAGTCTTCATTATTATACTTTACCAGGATTAGCCTTTGATGCTATGTTAAAAGTAACGAATGTCGAATTAGAATTATTACGAGAGTGAGATGGTTTTGTTTATTGAAAAAGCAAAACGAGGAGGAGTTTCACAGTGTAGTAATAGATATGGGGAGGCTAATAATAAATATATGGAAGATAAATACAATCCTGATAAAGAAAACTCCTATATAACATATTGGGATTTTAATAATATTTATGGTTACGCAATGTGTTTTGCGTTGCCATATGGAGGCTTTGAATGGATTAATGTAATTGATATTTATAAGGAAAATATATTAGATTGTCCTGATGATGGGGAATATGGATACATACTTGAAGTAGACATTGAATATCCAAAAGAACTCTTTAATTTACATAAAGATTTACCTCTGTCCTGAACACATGATCCCACCATTTTCTAATTCAACAATTCCTAAATTATTAACCACATTGTACGATAAAAAAAATATGTTATTCATTATATATATTTGAAACAGATTGTTAACTTGGGTTTGAAAATAACGAAAATTCATCGCTGTTTGAAATTTAAACAATCCCCTTGGTTAAAAAAATATATCGATTTAAACATTGACTTGCGTAAGGAGAGTAAAAATGTATTTGAAAAAAACCTATATAAATTGTTCATAAATGCCCCATATGGTAAAAGTATAGAGGATACAAGGCGACATAGGCAAATCCATATCGTCAACAAATATAAGGGAAGATATGGAGCAAATTTCTATATTTCCCAACCTAATTTTCATAGTTGTACTATTTTCGATGACAGTACTGTAATAATTGAAATGACAAAACAAAAAGTCAATTTTAATAAACCAATATATTATATAGGGACTTGTATTTTAGATATTTCCAAAACCATTCTATATGACTTTCATTATAATTATGTCATAAAAAAATTTAGAGATCACGCAAAATTATTATATACAGATACAAATAGTTTAATATATCAGTTTTTTGTTGACGATATATATAAACATATTAGAGAAGACATTGACAAATTTGATACATCAGAATACAAAGAGAATAATGTATATATTATTCCATTAAAGAATAAAAAAGTGTTAGGTCTAATGAAGGATGATAACCAAGGGGAACTGATGACACATTTTATAGGATTACGTTCGAAAATGTACACTATGAAAATTTTAAATAAAAATGAGGATATAAAACAGGCGAAAGGAATCAAAAAATCTGCATTATCAGAACTGTCCTATAATGATTATTATGCAATTTTATTTAATAAAGTAATAGTAGAAATTTCCCAAAATTCAATAGTTTCGAAAAAGCATGATGTTTATACAATGTCCCAAACAAAGGTAGCACTCAGTCCATACGATGATAAGAGAATAATAAATTATTTATCCACTGATACTCTTCCATGGGGTTTCAATGATAAATAATTCATTATTATTATTTTATAAAGTTTTGAAAATCGTTTTTTAATTAATCTACAGCCACCCAAAACTAAAAGTGAAATTTTACAGGTAAGCATAACTATACTATATTGATAAAATATATTTTGAAATAAAACTCTTTATTTCAGTCTGAATTAAATAAATGGGAGGCAGTTTTTAAAGACCAAAAACGATTTATGAACCTAGAATTTAAAACTGAAAAAAAATAAAACCCCAAACTCTACCTACCATATTCTGGGACAACAAAATGTATGGAACATTACCATGTTTTGATTGCAAGAAATTTTTTTGTTTCTGTAAAATATCCTTAGAAGTCCACAGGGACACTGAACCTACATTGTATTGTTATGAAACTATGTCTGATTCCTAAGAGGTATTCTGGTAAGAAATATTTATTTATCATTAATTAATTTTTTTTAGCCCCCATTCCACATATCGTCAGTGTCTGAAAATTGGGATAACGAGTGGTATGAGTCACCCCTACCACACATCAAACGTAGGTACGAGTATCTACACTTGGAACACCAACAGGTTGTAGGGAGTGATGAAAATTGGGACCACGACTGGCATGAGTCACCCCTACCACACATCAAACGTAGGTACTCATACCTACACTTGGAACCTCAACAGGTTGTAGAGGGTGATGACAATTGGGATAACGAATGGTGGGAGTCACCCCTACCACACATCAAACGTAGGTACTCCTACCTACACTTGGAACCTCAACAGGTTGTAGAGGGTGATGACAATTGGGATAACGAATGGTGGGAGTCACCCTTACAACATATAAAAAAAGGCAGCGCTATCAAAGGATATAATTAGGAAGCAACCTCCGAAGCTGTCGAAAACGCAAAATTTCGACAGTCGGAGAGGGAGCGACATAAAAAACTTTTAGCTATGTAATTATAATTTTAATAAACTTTTAGATAAACTTCTACAGCATAACTAATAAACCAAGTATAAAACTTATACTCAGAATAAATCAGGTATAGGCAAAATCACTACCAATAAATATGGAATAATAAGATATAAGTTATACTTGGTATAAGAATTTATACCAGGATTATACCGACCCGCGCCCTTGTTTAAGTCTGGTATAACCTATTTAATGAATGTCAAAGTCATAATTATCAGTGACAAGAATATATTATTTTTTGTATTGTTTTGTGAGTAGCTGTATAACAAAAAAATGTGTTTAAGAGGTGTTGCGGCTGTCGAGAAAGTTGATAATTTAATTAACATGATGGAAAATACACGAAAAAGAAAAACTTTTAAAGAAAGAATAAATCCCTTTTCAAAATACACCGATAGAGAATTTAGAATAAAATATCGGTTTTCTAAAGATGGTGTAAGGTTTTTAGAAAACTTAATTGGTGATTCACTTATTGTAGACACGCGAGGAGGCGGTTTATCCTCTACTCTACAGCTACTCACCGCTTTACGATATTGGGGTCGCAATGAAGTGAGTATATTTCTATGAATTGTTTTATCTAGATTATGTATATAAAACTGCTATACTGAATAATTGTTAACACAAAAGTTTTTCTTGATTTTTTGTTTGTAGATTCAAGATGATGCAGCAGATATTCATGGCTTAACCCAGCAGTCTATCACTAATGTATGTCGTCGTGTCGCAAGAGCGATATTGGAGAAAATATTTGATTATATCAAAATGCCTTCTCTTCATGAAGAATTAATTTTAATGCGACAGTTTGAACAAATAGCTGGTTTTAAAAAAGTTATTGGTACTATAGACTGTACTCATATCAGAATACCTAAAATACAAGGACCGAGTGGACAATATTATATAAATAGGAAAGAATATAGTTCCTTAAATGTTCAATAATTACGTTTGTTGTTGCTGTTATACATTTTTTTGTAATATAGGTATGTGGTTTAATAAGTTTTCTTTTAGGTGGTTAGTGCCAATCATTTAAAAATAAGAAATATTGTTGCTCATTGGAGAGGAAGTACACATGACTCCCGCATTTTTAATGAAAGTACATTAAAACAACGGTTTAAGGGAGGAGAATTTCATGGTTTGTTATTGGGAGACTCTGGTTATGCTTGTTCCCCGTATTTATTTACACCAGTTTTAAATCCTTCCAACCGTCAGGAGCAACGATACAATTATGCACATATCAGAACACGTAATACTGTTTAAAGATGTTTCGGTGTTTGGAAAAACCGATTTAGGTGTTTACTGACTGGATTCAGAACATCCTTAGATAATACAAAAATGTTTATTGTAGCTTTGGCAGTATTACATAATATTGCAATTTATTTAAACGAGGAACCTTTTCCTGATGATGTTGATGTGCAGTATCCACCTCAACCAATAATAGCACCAGTAATGCATAATAATGTACAACGGGGTGCTGCTTCAAGATCTGTATTTATAGAAGAAAATTTTTGAGGAAAATAAAACTATATGTCATATGCAATCATATTTATATATTTTCTTCCTTTTTCTTTTTTAGAATATCCTCTTGCAGCTTTAAATTTTTCATAGTCTGAGCATGTTGCTCACGCATGTGCTTTATTCGTAGCTTATGTTCATCCATCAAGCGTTTGTCCTCCTGGACCCTAAAATAGTGCATATCGTCGTATGAAGCCTTAGAAAAATTAAATGTATTCGTGGATGTCTGAAATGAAAAAAAAAATGTTATATATTATAATTATTCTTTTTATATAATCATACCGATGTTTTATTTGTAGCTCGCTTAGGTGTTGGTATTGATTTACTCATTTTAGCTTCTTCAATGTCATGATGTTTTATCTGTAACAAAACGTTAGAATTAGTTTTTTGTACACTTATATTTATATGTTCATTCTGATTGAAAGAAAATATACTAATGAAAAAAGTGTTTTTTTATTTTTTATTACACTCTATATATCTTACCCCAAATGAAGTACTAGGGTAATTTAAATCTTCTACTTCAACGTTCTGGGCCACTATAGATTCCTAAAATGATAAAAATATGTTTAATAAATTATTATATATATATATTTATATATATATATATATATATATATTTATATATATATATATATATTATATTTATTTATTTATATATATATATATATATATATATATATATATATATATATATATATATATATATATATCATCAAAATTTTAAAAACAGAAAAAAAACAAAAAGAAGCGGAAAATATACGAATCAATAGAAATAAAAAGAAACACCAACGCAATAAATGACAAAAAAGATACACAAAACCTAAATAAAATATATTTCCATCTGATTTAAACAATAATAATATAACATCATACAAAGCTCTTAAAGTCATAACATATCTCCACCTTACCTTTTTCAAAAACATCAACGTGTCACCTCGGGGTAAATGGAAAGGGTCTTGCCACCTTCTGTACCACCGTGTGCTCTGTAGAGGGCTTCGGAAACGTCGACGAAAGGCCCTCTACTTGAATCCATTTGCGGGGTATGGATTCGTGAAAGTTGTCTTCTGATGGACCCGTCTTGAAAAAGACGGGTTATTTCTTACATGACGAAAATATTCGACGAAATAAACCATCAGGTTGTAGTCTTCGGTGGCTTGCCTTGACAAAGGCAAGGTATTTCTTACACAACTAAATAGTCGAAATAAAACACTAAGTTTAAAGTTGAATAAAAATCTCAGCCACAGAGTATAGGGTAGGCTAAAAGAAAAAGCAGAGCCCCGAGAGCACTAAGCTCTCGGAGAGCCCGTGAAGGACTGACTTATTGACCTGAAAATCGCCTAATTTTATACTTTCTGAAGTAGCGATTAGGGATTTCCAGGTCAGGGAGGGGCCAACGGGAAAAATAAGGGGCGGGGCGATGCGTCTTGAACGTGAACTAGTCGCGTCCGAGAACAAACGATACGCCCATATAAAAATAATTATATACTAATGACAGTAAACAATGAGATATCAGATATCCACTTTTATATGTCAGTTCGTTAATGTCTGTGTCACGTTTTACGTTTTGGTAAGTCGTCTATATATATATATATATATATATAATATATAATATATATATATATATATATATATATATACATATTTTACAATATCTGTTTGTCCTTATATATATACACATTTTAGAATCTTGACAAAGGCAAGGGTTTCCTGCCGAAATGTTGATTGATTGCAATGGAAAATAAAATCTAGTTCCACATGTAACATATCTTTATTGAACCTAAACCCAAGAAACATTAATTTTATATTATTATTATTATTATTATATATATATATATATATATATATATATATATATATAGTTTTATTGTGATTATAAGAAAATATCTTACCACAAATGAAGTAGTAGGGTAATTTAAATTTTCCACTTCAACGTTCTGGGTCACTATAGATTCCTAAAAAGATAAAAAGTATGTTATATAATATATATATATATATATATATATATATATATATATATATTATATACAATAAATTATATAATATTATATAATAAATAAGAAAATATTAGATTCAATATTGTACCTTTACACCATCACTGTCAAATTCATTGTAATCCACTTCTAATTCAAGGGGAATCATTTTTGCTATCTGCAATACCTCAGGAGAAGGAGATGGTGGTTTAGGACCACCTCCAGTTTTATTTAATTCCCTTCTCAACTGGGATATTTGCTTCTTGCAATTTATTTTGGCCAACTTCCACTGGTTCATTAATTGTTTTTTATCCCTTGTTCTAACATTGGCAGCATTGAACCTTAAAATAAGTTGAATATTCAGTATCAAATTGTTTAAATAGATAAAAACATTTTTTTAACCAACCATATAAATGTGTTAAATAAATGGTTTGAAATAAAAAAAAAGGTTTTGATGAAGTATATCATTTTAAGTAAACACTTACCTCTCCGTTATTTGCAGCCATGCATTTAACTTTGATTTATTTGTGTTTGTGGTAAGGTCTTTATTTTTTATTATGTGTAAATAATCTCCCACAATATTCTTCAAAAGATACTGAAATTAACATATTTATATTTACTAGTTACAAATTTAAATTTACACATTTATAAGTAAAATAAATCAGTTTGCTTACTTTTTCTTCACTTTTCCAGTTAACGCAACGTTCTCTTTTATTTGAAGCCATTTTACAATTCTTTTTCCAATTTTAAAATACTCAAACTCAACATACAAGATATAAGATAACAATAACAAATAAACATATATTTGGTCTTGGTGTCAGTTGTCGGTTTCAAAGAACAATCAAAATTGACATATTTCACTCAATATGTTGTTGTTCTATGTATTTGTGCCAATGATTGCGACATTGCCAAACTATTATTTCGGAATAAAGTGGGAATACTTATAACGAGTTTATACCGAGTTTATTTGTAACAAATTTATTTAGTATTATATCTACCTTATACTTAGGATAACTATTCTAGGTATAAATACGGAATAACCTTAGAATACGAGTGTTTTATTAGTAACAGTGTTAGTTTTTTTTTAATACTAGTGAGAAAGATTTATTTATCATTAATTATTTGTTTTGTTTCCAGCCGTTAATCCACCTACCGATACCAGCGTCGGGTATGGGAGTTCTCAAAATTAAAGACGAAATATTATCGGAGGAGGTGTTTAACTATAAAAGCAGTTACAATGCCCAGATACCAGATGATCATCCACTGCACAGAGATGTATTAATTTGGGTAAGCTTCATTGATCAGGTGACGTTGTCCTATTGGCAAGATGTGAAAACAAACTGATGGAATGACATAGCGATTCACCAATATTATGAATTATGTAATCTTGTATAAATAAATTTTTAGATTTTGTACGTTGTTTTTCCCTTAGTTCCTTACATAAATGTAAACATGTAGAGATAAAGTAATCCAAGATGATATTACGTGATACAACATTTTCGAAGTGTCGTATCATGTATTATCATCTCGGATTACAACTTCTCAGTTTCAAACCTCAAGACACATCTTGAAATACTGACTACCAAAATTTTGGTGGATTTTTTCAAATAATACATCTTATCAGTAGTTATATTATATTTCTTACATCTTGATTACTGACTACCAAAATTTTGGTGGATACATTTATTCAAATTTTGGTGGATTTTTTCAAATAATACACCTTATCAGTTCTAAAAACAAATAAATGTAAACATGTAGAGATAAAGTAATCCAAATATTACACAACACTTCAAAAATATGTATACCTAAATGGAACCTCTAGGATTACTTTATTTCTACAAGTTTCAAGAGTAAAAACTGAATAGGCTAGGCTGGGCTAGACCGATACGTCTACACAAGTCTGTACACAAACAATTTTTGTTGACTCACCAACACTTAATGTCTCAATACAAATTTATCGAAAAGAAGAGGAGATCGAAAGATTAGCAATGAGTTTTGCACTTCACATACAAGGTGGTCCATTTCTAGTCATTGTCGACCGCTTCTTTTACTTCTTTGGGACAGGTAAGACAAAGAAGAGACAGGTGAAAAATATACAGGTGACACTTCTTCGGCTGAGAAGAAGAGATCTAGAGATAAGCTACCAATTCTTACAACCCTCTGTTCATTGATGGTCACTTCTTGTACTTTTTGTACACCCCAAGGTCAAAGAAGGCTTGTATCGTCCTCAGCATCGGAGACCCTGATGGACAGGTTACCAAAGTGGGTTTGTACCCCGCTTGTTATACTAGTGTGTATCACATTTTTAAAATAACTACGTTTTATTTTTGACAACATGTTGAAGCAAAATTCAAAATTGAAATCGATTTCCATTATTAAAACACGGTTGTCAAAAGATGCAACAATTTCAAATACAGTTTTCGATAAATTCAAAACAGCCATTCCCATTTGTATTTGCCCATAATATTTGTGATTTTTTTATTGTGCATTTTCCATCTATTTGTATGATGTGTCTGGAATTTTTTATTGCTTCCAAAATCGTCTTCGTTTTTCCTAAAAAAAGTTAATAGTATAAAACCAATTTTAGTTAGCGAGAATCAAGCCAAAATGAGTATAAGCTTACCTGCAAATACACATTTTATTTCCAACAAATACAGAGGTTGGTCATTAAAAAAAATTATTCCATCAAGTGAATAATTTAGCCACCTATCTGATGAGAAAATTACCATGCCACATTCCATCACATCCATCTTTGAAATTTTCGTATACACTTCTCTTGCTGTACCCTCAAATTTTACACCATGCTTAACATTTTATTATATATTTGAGCTGGGTAAAAGTATTTAAATGCTTTGGTTTTCCAATATTGATTTGAATATGTAAGTATGTCATAACATCTACTACCAGTGATTCGGAGTTTTCTATATTTTTTCCACTCATTGGAATTTTGAGCTAGGTTGATGACAAGATCTAGATCATCCTCAAGAAAACTAGATATTTTCTCCATGCAACAATTTTTAACAGTAGCTACCTCAACTGCAGACAAATACAACATTATAACTGACTGACAAACATTATCTAATACTGGTCTAAATCGACAATTATTGGGTAATACATTTTTACATGGATGAATACCACTTGATGCTGAAGGCAAATTTCTCCTACACTCTCTAAAAAGTAATGGTTTTAAAATTTTCATTTATATAAAAAAAACATACTAACCTGTGTTTTGCAATAGCTAAAAGTTCAAGAATTTCACAGAAGAAGTTTCGGATTGCCACTTCATCTACTGCTAATCTAGTAGATCAATCTTTAAAATATGGCATAACTTTAAAACATAGCATTTCACTTACAGGCATTGGTTTGTATTTGTTTTCTGCAATTTGCTTGTGTGAAATCCATGAACACTGCATTTTTGTTTGTGAAAAATATGTTCCATTAATTCCATATCTTCCCTAAAACAATATTAATGTAAAATAAAAAATTATCCTTGCATGATTGCACTTATTTTTGTAAATTTACATACCTTATGCATTTAACAAGAAGAGCAGAGACATGTTTGCATCTTCCACTATTTCCTGCTTTACATGAACATGGCATTTCGCTAATGTTCACACCATTAGTTAAATATAGGGTTCGTTTAATTTCATGGGGACTGGACTTGACTCAGCTGGACTGAAGGCATAAACCATATATTTTGATGGTGTGCTCAGAACTTTTCTCCAATTTTCCAGTCAAAATAAGATGGCCAGAGTTTAAAACTTGTTCTCCTTCTACAACACATCTGAAATTTTCAGAAACATCCAAAAACTTAATATATTCTGCCATACTTAACTTAATGACTAAAAAATAGAACTTTAACAATAATAGTTACATCTTTGGTGTACACTTACTTAAGATTTTTTTTCTTATGTAAAGTTCGCTAAAGTAAAACTTATAAATAACAAAATTGTCTATTAATCAGTAAGAATAAACAATAGTCAAACAAAAGATAATTGAATTTAAAAAACCATAGATAAACGAACAAAACTACTCAAAAACACATAAAACTAATGCAATCGCAATATATAAGATGTAAACAATTATAATGGCTCTTAGCTCGGTTCGAATTGATACCGCATTGGTGCTGCATCTTAATCCGAATAGTGAATTGTCACAACTTTATAGAGGGCACAGCAAAAAGATCACTAATAAACAATCCCTAGAAGAGCTGGTAATAGTAGAACAAAATAAAAACATATTTGCTCTAACGCTACACAAAAGGGCTATAATATGTAATACAGAGTTATGGCAAACAGAACACCCCTGAATCCTAGTAAATTTCATTGTAAACAACAAAATAAATCCTAGAATGCCACTCCTTCCTCAAAACGTAGACCTGATAACCTATTTTAATAGCAAATTCCTCTACACCGATCAAGCCTACCAAAGAGAAATAGAAAATCAATACTTCAATCAATAGTACTGCGACGATGTCAAAGAGAGAAATTTAAAAAAACAGATTACTAATGGCACTATTCCTACCTAACGCTGTCAGTCAACTCATGCAGAACACGCCAGGGTACGCAAAACCGCGAATTGCTCAAGAAACGCGAGTTACAATCGGAAAGAATAATTATAGAATAAGTGACACATGTATAGAACATCCCAGAGGTACTTTTCAGTGCGTCACAGTTTTTCGATTTCTTTCTAATGCATTAACTTGGATGTGACGGAGAAAGCGGTAGTTCGGTGATTAAACATAACTATATTGCAGAGTTAGAATAAGCTTACATACATAAGCGTCAGTATCTGCAAAGAATATAGACACTATATAATATATTTATATTCTCTGGTATTTGTTTTGTATAATTTTATTTTGTATTTTGTTTTATATAATATTGTGATTGTGGTTTTATTTGTATTTGTACAAGATGGCAAGATATACGGAAAAAGAACAAGTTCTAATATTAAAATTGCTTAAATATTTTCAATTGGAAAAGGAAGCTGGACAAAGATTATTACCAATTTCTGCTGTTCGTGAAGTAAGTTGACAATTACCCTGAAAATAAAATTGTTTTATTTACTGTTTATTTCAGCGTGTTGCTGAGGCGTTAAAAATTTCTTTGCCAACCATAAGGCGATTAGCAAATGAAGGAATACAAAAATATTCTGATTATACCAATAAAGTAAGCGAATCAGTAGCCACTAGTTGTGAACCCAACTTGATTATAAATAAATACCAACATACCATTAGGACTCGTATATATATTTATATATATATATATATATATATATATATATATATATATATATATATATATATATATATTTAAATACTTTTTTCTTTTTGGGTGTGGTAGTCAATAAAAAATAGAGCTTTGCTAAGGCGTACTATTTATTCTGAAATCCGAGCTTTCGGTGGTTGTTTGCCACCTTTATCAAGGTCTACAATGAAAATTACTGTGTTAAAAAATTAGGCTGATGTAATATAAAAGTTATAAAAACTTACCAGAAAGTAAGATTCATAGCATATAAAACACAACGTTAAATAACATAATATGATCTGAATTACTGAAGGCATTAAAACTTAAAACTTTAAAATAACTTAAAAATTAAAGAACATGTTACAAAGTTTAAAAAGTAAAAAATAAGACGACATGTTTGACAAAAAACAGTCGTCTTCGCAGGTTTGAATTCAGTCACATCTCACGAACAGAAAGAGGTAGTAGGAGGAACTATTGTTGTTTAAATAGTTCGATGTAACTACAAAAAACAAACTTTCAAACTGATGTCTAACAAAATGCCGTTTGTGATTTTAAGTACTACCAACCATGTTACCAACTTTAAATTGAGAGGGAAATTTAAAAAAGTTCATTATGTCAAACAATAAAAAGAAAATAGTATTTAGTAAGTAGGTTTAGAAAAAACAAAAAACCAAAACAAAATGAACATCTGAATAATAACTGAAGTTAATCATGTTAATTATAGCAATTAATAATGGAATTTAAGAAACAAGACATGAAACACTCTGAGATGCAGAAAACCCTAGTCAAAAGTCAAAATAAA
Source organism: Diabrotica balteata (assembly GCA_918026665.1). Classification (NCBI taxonomy): domain Eukaryota; kingdom Metazoa; phylum Arthropoda; class Insecta; order Coleoptera; family Chrysomelidae; genus Diabrotica; species Diabrotica balteata. The sequence goes on from OU898284.1 coordinate 72,866,816, forward strand.
ATTGTAAATTTTGCTAAGATTCTGGATCTCAGATCTTTTATTCAGATTGTTGTTATCACTCCTGCTGATATGTATAGTCCGACAAACGAGAGCTGGCGGGTGAGCTGCGCGAAAATAGAAAAGGAATTATTCTAATAGAGATAGGAGAGGTACTTAATCGCGATTATAGGTATATAGTATAGGTACTTAAACGGTTATACACGATGTGAACTCCTAGCCGACTGCAATAGAAATGAGCAATTCCTTCCACTTTTCAATTTGTTCTACGCGCGACCCGCCAGCTCTCGCTTGTCGGCTTATACCATTTCTAAGAATGTTCTCTTAAATTTATTTTTCTCTCTGGCTAATATTTTTACATTGTTGAAATCTATCTTATGGTCTAGATCGATAGTGTGTTCTGCCAAAGCACAAGTGGGTTTATTTAGTCTACAGTCACTCTTATGAGAAATGATACGACTAGACAGATTTCTTCCAGTTTCACCAATGTACGTGGATGGACATTCAGTACATTGAATGCAATAAACAACATCTCTTGACTCTAAAGTAGTTAGGGGTTGTTTTATTTTGCTATACAGCTGACGTATGGTTTTGATGTTCTTGTTAGCTATTTTGATGTTCTTAAATTCTTTGAAAATTTTAGTAAGTTCTACGGTTAGTCTTGGAATATACGGAAGGGCATAAAAATACACACTTGTTTGAGAAGAATTGTTCTGTGCTGAGGGCACTGATTGAGAATTAGTGAGAATGTTATTTCTGTTAACAAATGGAACATTAAAAATTAATTTATTAATCAGTCTTAGAGGATATGAATTTTCAACAAAAATATTCCGTAAGAGGTTAAGATCATGTTGGAGATAATCTGGATGTGATAACCTTTTGACACGTTCTTTCATTGCTAGGACTAGGTTGGTTTCCATTCTAGGAGGATGATGGGAATGGTAGCTTATGAATCTGTTGCTACATATAGGTTTTCTATACCATTGTGTTTTCACAACATTATCCTCACATCTATGCAAACACATGTCAAGGAAGGGCAAAGATCCCTCCCGCTCTTCCTCGCATGTGAATTGCAAGTGTGGGTTTTGTTGGTTGAAAACATTTAACGTAAATTGTATAGAGTCTGCTGGTAGTGCCAAGATTAAGTCATCCACGTTTCTCTTTATAAAAGGTATTTCAAAATTGATTTGTTGCAAACAATCTTTAATCAAGTCGTCTAAGACATAATTACAAAGAATTGGTGAAATGGTGGACCCCATTGGAGTACCAAAGACTTGTTTGTAGTAACAGTCATTAAAAATAAAAACATTAGAGTCAAAAACAAAAGAAATGAGTTTTTTGATATTAGATAAGTTAAGAGTTGTGTGCATTGATATGTCGTCCCAGTGTTTCTCAACACTAACCAAAATTGTTTGTAAAGGTAAATTAGTAAATAAAGACACTACATCAAAACTAACGAGCTTATAATTGATAGGTAATTTTAAGTTATTAATAAAAGAACTGAAACTGAAAGAGTCCTGAATGCAGAAATCATTGTTACTGTAGGTTTCTGTGAGAATATTGGTTAAAAAACTTGCTATGGGGCCATTAGGTGTACCTATTGAGGAAACTATTGGTCTCATAGACAAAGTAGGTTTATGAATTTTTGGGAGTGCTTAAAATCTAGGAGCAATTGCATTATAAATTTTCAAAGTTTTCCCTACTGATTGATCTATTTGATTCTCCTTTACCAAATCAGAAACTAGTTTATTAGCCTTTTGTTGCAGGGTACACACGGGATTGTTGTTTAACTTTTTATAATATTTAGTGTCTGTTAATAAGTCTTCACATTTTTGTATATAGTCCCTAGTGTACATTGCTACAGTGACATTGCCTTTGTCGCTCTGAACAATCTTGATCTCAGGGTGATGTTTCAAAAAAGTTTTGCATTCAATATAGTATTTATTTAAAAAGTGGTCTTTTTCATCTTTGTTGAGAAAGTTCGTGATTATATTAGTGCATTTGGACCTTAGAATGTCCTTATCGACATTCTCAATTGGTCTTAAAATGTTCTCGATGTCTGCCAACAAAGAGGAAACTTTGAAATCTTTTTTGTTAGGAAGCAAGGCGAATTTAGGGCCTAAAGCCAACAACTTTTTAACTTCTACAGGAAATTCTAAGTCTGTACGGTTTTTAAACCAACTCTCCCTGAACTCAATACTGTCAAAACTATCTAATCTGAACTTATTGAATTTATTGATATTAGTTCTCTTAATTTTATGGAAAAGATTGTTATAAATTATCTGTTGTCTGCGTTTAAACTCAACATAGTGTGATAATTAAGTATAGGTTTTGATTTGGTATGGAGATCTTTTAGCTTATTTTCAAAATGATTAATATCAGCAAAAGTAATTTTGATTTCTAAATTAAGAATATTTTTTCCAAACCTTTTACTAAGTCCTTGAGATCGAAAATCTATCTCTCCTCTCCTGTGATGAAGTAAATTATTCACATTTGTTTGTCACATTTGTTTGTTTACTTCCTACAAAACTTTGGACTACCTTGTATATATATATATATATATATATATATATATATATATATATATATATATATATATATATATATTGTAGTGAGAGCAGAAATGCAATAAATTAACATAGAAGTATGTACAACCAGATATACAATGTTAATTAATAAATTTATTCAAATAGTAATTAAAGACATAATTTATAAGTTATATACTAGATAATATTATTAAAAAATAATTATATGAGGGTATTTTTGAGAATTTAGCATAAGAATTAAGTTTAAGAAGTTTTTTTAAGTTATTTTATTTAATATTTAATATGTTTAGTCAGCCATGTGCATATGCTACCAAATACACTGTAGTGTCAAAGTCAAAAAGTTATTTATTATTTTAAATTTTAATTTAATTATTTTAAATTTTAATTTAAAATAAAATCACATATGTAAAATAGTAAAAATATAGTTCATATAAATGTTTAAGTTACATATAATAGAGTAATTCTGATCTGGAGAGCCTAAAGTCAAGTAAATTGTACATAGAAAATTCTCGAAATGTCAATGGGACTATTTGCATAATACATTACAGACAAAAAACCATTCCAGAATGTTCAGATAGAACAAATAGAATGATTCGAACATTATTTACTGCTAGATTATTCTGGAAAGAGGAAGGATATATAAACCATGTAATTTGGAGGGGCAGTTCAGTTATCTGTTATCAGTCAGTATGATCAGTTATCAGTTAGAAGTCAGTTAATTAGTTAGTTACAGTTGATTAATCAGTTAGTAAAGTGAGTCAGTAAAGTTATAATTCAAGAATTTATTTACAAGAAGATTATTAATTGAGTTAAGTGAGTTAGAAGAAATTTAATCAGTTACAATATTATTATTGAGGAGTTAGTTATAACAATTCAAGAATTATCAAGTCAATTACATGTTATTATTAATTACAAAGAATAATTAACAAGAATTTATGAGGTAATGAAGAGATTATTAGCTAGAAGAAGGGATTGATTAAGTTAAATGAATTATTAAGTCTAATACAGTTGAGATTAATTATTACTACAGTAATATAGTGATAGTATGAAGTTAATTCATTGAAGTAAGCATTCAATAATACAACCACAAGATCCAGTATATTTGAAAGTACATTATATGGAAATTACAAGGATATAAATTTATATATTTATATGGTGAGTGGAGATAATTAAGAAGAAACATATTAAAATTGTTGGATAACCAAGGCTGAGTAAGAAAATATCGAGTGGTGATAATAACTTTAATTTTGGAAAAACTTTAGGCGTTCAGTGAAAGAAGGTACCAACTTTTGTTAATAATTTAATAATTGTAAGAATTTCAAATTTTAGATAGATTGTTTTAAATTGATATTGCTTATATTAGATAGATAGGTTTGTTTCATAATAGTTATAATAAAGATAATTTAAAAAAAATACTTACAAACTAATTCTTTGAGAACCGCGATAAAAACCCTATACTTACATATATCATTCAAATTTACTCATAGCTCATACAACAACAACACATCATAACAATTTTGTCGCCCAACGCGGGGCTCTCTCTATTTAAAAGAATTAGTTTGGGAAGATAAGTGCTCTCATATAATTAAATTAATTTTCATAAAAAAAAAGAAAGATTTTATTTTTAATTAAATTTGAACAAGTAAAGTCTCAATATGTCTCAAGGAAAAAAAGCTACAAGAAACAAAAAGAATGAAGAAGATGTGGAAATAGAAACACAAGCTGTACAAGAGGAGATTTTAGTCCAAGTTCCACAAGATACAGTGGAAATGAATCAAGAAGAAGGAGAAAATGTTAATATGGCAGCTCTGATGGCAATAATGATGCAAATGAATAAGACAATGGAAGAGAATACGAAAAAAATGGAAGAGAACTCGAAAAAATGGAAGAGAAGTTGGAAGAGAATTCAAAAGAAGTCAAAGAAGACATGAAAAAAATGGAAAAGAAATTGGAAGAGAATTATAAAAAATTAGAAAATAAAATAGAAGATAACAATATTAAAATTGTAAAACAAATAGATAAAAAACTTGAAGCTGCAGAGAAAAAAGTAGCAAATGAAATAAAAAATATAAGGCATGACTACAAGAAAAGGATAGAAAATGAGAGAACAGAAGTAAATAGGATTATTCAAGATAATATGATAGATATAGAACAGAAAATAGAGTTTCAGAAATGTAATTTAGAAGTTAAAATTAACGAAGACAGGAGAAAGACAGAAGAAAAATTAGACGATATACAACAAAATATCCAAATAAATAGTAATCAAATAAGAAATGTGGAACAGAGAATAGATGATATTTCACAAATGAGAGACATAGGGAGACCTTACTTAAATTTAACAAATGGCACTGGGATTAAATTCTCTGGTAATATAAAAAATTTGAATCCTAGAGTTTACATAAATAGTTTAAAACATAAATTAAGATTAGTGAATAATATTAAAGATTATATTAAAATGACATTAAGTGATAATGCGGCAACTTGGTTTGCCAGTGTTGAGAATGATTTGGACAATTTTCAAACATTTGAAAATAAATTTTTAAATTATTATTGGGGTGAATTAGAGCAAGCTAGATTTAGGGAAGTTCTTTATTTTGGAAAGTATAATCCTAATTTAAGATCTAATATGGTAGATTATGCATTAAAGCTGATAACAGTTGCAAAGTATTTAGAACCACCGGTTAGAGAAGATGAAACAGTTTTAAATGTATCTAGACATTTTGATGCAGATGTTGTACAAACAGTAACTGTACAAAATATTCAAACAATAGATAGTTTTATTAATTTTATTCAAAGAATACAAAGAGGTAATATGACAAGTAACAATGATATTAGGATGAATAATATTTATGTTGAGAATGTACGCAACATATCTTGTTTTCCTTATCAAAGTGTTATTGGCACGCTGCTGAATAATGTCCGTCATCCAAAAATATTTAAAAAAATTACATTGTCATCTTGACGTTTTGTATTCGGCGTCAATTTTTATATAGAAATTCGTACCCCTTATATAGAAGTTCAAATCGTTATCGTATATTCAAAGTAATCAAGTTATATATTAGTAGTATAGTTCAAATCAAAGAAGTATAATCGTTGGTAGAAATCTAACATTCGTTGAAGTGTATAAAGACTATAATTTTGTGCAATAGAATCGGCATCTTGGGATGTAAAAATGGTGTTCATTGTCGTTTTGGAACATAGCAATTTTTGTAATACTAAATAAGTTGAGTATCAGTATATAGTGTGTCCTCTTTGTGGGACCGTTTCTTTATATGTAACAAGTGGATTATCTGATTAACATAAGAACTAGCAAAACATCATCGTCTCCACGTCTAGGCCTTTGTCAAGCAAGGCAGGATACATCGAGGTTCTATTCCAGGGCCACATAGGTAATAATCGGAACACATACATCGGAACTGTAAGTGCATTTTCTCTCTTTCTTTGACATTTTTGTTTACAAGCTCTATTTCGGACACGTTAAACTCAGCAGTTAGCGCATTTATTACTATTATTACTATTACATTACTATTTTATTTTTAGATGTTTTCACTGACACGTTCTTTAGATCGTACTCAATATTGTCTTGTTTTTAGTTCACCATATTAGTAGGAATTGTTTAGTATTGAATTTTCATTCAGTTTGAGAGTGGCTAATCGGCCACCCTACGGACGCACTTGGCGTTACGTATAGATTTTGAGTTGATCTGAATATAACGTTTAAGTTGTTTATTTAATCTTAATTGTTTGTTTTAAATTACCTGTTTTAGAATAGCCAAATTTATTTCTTCTGCATAGCTCATGTAGTGTTTGTTTATTCACTGTATTATAGTTAATGAATTTGATTTTATAATTGAATTTAATTCCCCACCTTTTTCACTTCCACCAAATATAGTTTGAACAGCACATCGTGAGATACAGCTGCTTTCTTCATCTGAAGCTTATCGGATGATTCACATTAGTTTTCCGCAATTTGATAATCATTGCGGACCCCAAAGTTTATGTTGACAGTGGACAAACGTTCCCCCACAATAATAATAGAAAAAACAATAATAATTTTCAATATAATAAGAATAATAATCTACAATATAGACAATCATATAATAATAATAGATATGGTAATAATATGCAAAATTTTAATAACAATAATAATAATCAAAATAGACAAAATTTTAATAACAATACTAATTATAATAGACAAGATTTTAACAATAGGAGAAATAGAGAACGACCTAGTTACAACAGACAGGTAAATCATATATGAAGGAACAGAAGCTGCGAAGATAGAGAACGAAATAGTACAAGGCAGGAAAATATGAGTAGAAGTCATAGTAGTGAAAGACACAGGACATTAGAACCAAATGGTCAGACAAAATTAGAGAATAATTCTAACAATCCAAATTTTATGCAGTAAACTTTCTGAATTACAAGTGTGGTCATTGTCATTATGAGAAACCTTCTGAATTTATTTCTTTAGATGAAGATAAAATTATTGAATCTATTAATTTAATTTATATAAATGCTATGGCCAAAAATAAAATCATTAAGATTATGATAGATACTGGTTCAGAAAGTACTTTAGTCTCGAAAAATTTTATTTTTAATACATTAAAACTATCAGACATAATGAAGATTCCAAAAATTAAAATAGTTGGTGCAAATAATAAGAAGTTGGGTGAAATTGATAAACTAGCCAATTTTAAAATTAATATTCTTAATAAAGAAATTAATATGCAAGGATTTATTGTCAAGGATTTATGTGTTGATATATTAATGGGAAATGATGAATTGGAAAAGAAGAAAGTGAAGATAGATTTTGAAGAAAAAGTTGTAACTTTGGAAGGGCAAATAATTACGTTTATGCAGAAAGATGAGGAGGAAGAAGAAATAAGAATTGATAGGATATTATTAAAAGAAAGTAATGATGTTTATGAAGAAGAAATGTATTTTGATGATAGGGAGATGTCCCAAAAGAATCTAAAGAATAATTGTAATGAATATTTAAGGAATGGAAAAAAGCAGATGGATGTCTACGAGCGGAGTGCGTAAAACTGGAAGCAAGGAATAATGATTACATAATGAAAAATAATTTTATTTGTAAAGAAGACGATATGATTAAAGTTTTAAGTTGCCCTGAAGAATATAAATCAATAGTCATTTCCATATTGCAGCAACACAAGGGACTTGCTAATAAAGAAAATAGAATTGCACACAATTATATTCATAGTATAAAAGTAAAAGAAGAAAAAGATTTTAAAACAAAATCGTACCCAATACCATATAAATACAGAGAAGTAAATAGAACAATTATTCATATGTTAGAAGATGGAATCATTGAGAAGGCAAATATACGTTTCATTAACCCTATAGTGGTAGTACGAAAAAGATCAGGTGAAATCAGGCTATGTTTGGATGCAAGGAATATTAACAAGATCACTGAAAAGCAATTTGAAGCACCAATGAGCATAGATGGAATACTAGGAAGAATTGCAGGAATGCCATTTTTCACTAAAATCGATTTACAGCATAGTTTTTGGTTAATACCTCTAGAAAGGAAAAGTAGA